>RQTK01001002.1:70274-106027 GCA_003991915.1 Elysia chlorotica | reverse complement strand
TATCTATCTATCTATCTATCTATCTATCTATCTATCTATCTATCTATCTATCTATCTATCTATCTATCTATCTATCTATCTATCTATCTATCTATCTATCTATCTATCTATCTATCTTTCTATCTATATATCTATTTATATATTTCTCTGGCTGTCTCTCTTTTTATCTTCTTATCTATCTGTCGATGTTTCGTTTTTCTAATTGTCTCCAATTTGCATTTTGTATAAATATCAGATGATCGCGTTTAGAACGTTTTCACTCTTTTTTGGTATTTACTGTTTTCCCCTTCTTGTTATATTTTCTTATAAATATCATCAT
This sequence comes from Elysia chlorotica, assembly GCA_003991915.1. Taxonomy (NCBI): domain Eukaryota; kingdom Metazoa; phylum Mollusca; class Gastropoda; family Plakobranchidae; genus Elysia; species Elysia chlorotica. The sequence continues at coordinate 105,708 of RQTK01001002.1, read as the reverse complement.
TTCAAAAGAGAAAATTATAGCATGTGCCTATACGTCATAGGCAAACACGCCGCAGCCTGTAAGGGGTTTTTAATATCATCAAATTTGATAATACTGTAGTTCGCTTTGATATTATTAAAATGAGTTACTATCTTTAAATGTGTTTGCCAAACTAAAACGCATCAACAATAAATCAAAGACCTTACAGTATGGGTAGAGCCTCATGGACAATCATGTGTTTCTAGTTATAAGTCCATGTCATCGCCTGATATCAATTAGTATCCACTTGTTTATGGTCAAATGTAGTTGATGATATGGATTTGCTGTGTAATTCTCTCAAAGTCCAGTAATCTTTTACCAAAAATCAGTTCTCATGCCGTCTCGAACCTGCGTCACTTGACAAGTAGGTGCAACCACCACTAGGCCATGCTGCAAAACTATTATTATTGAATAACGAAAAAGACATGTGTGGTTTGTCTTGCACAAAAGCAATTACCTTCTTCCCTTTGCTGGTTTTGGCTAAACCTGACTGATGCACAGCGTTCTGAGGGAAAAGCTTCTTATTTCGAGGAAATCTCCAGTTAAGACTACTTTTGTCGGGCTAGGCTGAGCACGAGTGATTGGTCCGAAGCAGCCAATTGAGCGATGATGGTGGATCATAGTGGGTGTCTAAACATCGCCTCAATACGCGGGCGGGACTCGGGGATTACTGGTTGTGGTGGGGGCAGCCAGTCTGCTGGTCTGTTGTACAAGGAAGTGGGGGGGAGGGATATACGAATAGAGGATAGAGCTGGAGAGAGAAAGAGAGAGAGAGCGTTCCGAGAGAGAGAGAGAGAGAGAGAGAGAGAGAGAGTTCAGAGAACAGAGGAATAGATAAAGAGATATCAAGAAAGGAAACATGAGATATATTTCAACATGTTAAGAAGAGTATAATGTTATAATAAAGTATAGGTCAAAGACATAAACGTATAAACAAACTGGAAAGGAAATTACACTTGATAAAATTGGTTTATATGCTGAAGATATAAAATTTAAATGTTCTATATTATGAGATCTGCTTTGTTTCTTGGCTGTTGAACATTGTTTACTATTTTGTTTGAATATTTATTATCTTACTCCATTTAACTCTACGCGCGGAAAACTTATAATGGTACCCCATCAGCCGTTATAGAAAGCATTAATATGTTTAAACTCTTAAGAAGGTGGTTGGTCACTGATCCTATTCATGTTCTTGCTCATGAGTGAAAAATTTAATGGGTTCGTTGTTCTCTAATATAGTTTTTTGTGTTTTTTTAAAATAAGCCAATATAATGCCTTTGCACTGTCTTTGAATATTTAATAGTTGTGATCGTCTCAATAGGATAACCCCACTCTCGATGACTCTGGAGGTCGATAAGCTTGAAATAAAGAAGTCATTAAATGCTCTCGTCTTGTCAGTGTTATATCTGGGTTAGCGATAAAAGCTCGCGTTAAACTTTAAATGGATAATTATAATACTAATTATTTTAACATACTAAGTTCCATTACATACCTTTTAATCTAAGGTTTAATATAGTTATAGAATTATTTATGTTTCATAATATAAAAAGGTGAACAGAAATATCCACAGCTGTTTTAGTCTACCTAGATCTGAATTTTTTTGTTTATTTTAGTCTTGAAATATAGTGAGATTTGTTTAAAGATAAACAGAACAAAGCTATTTAATCTAGAAAGCAGTTTCATATTAAGTTCACAATGTGTAAGGTAGAAATCTGATATGAGCCTTTTTTTGGGGGGACTGCATTGAATTTATCTCATTATTTGGGTGTTGGTATTTTTTTCCTTTTTGAAAACGATTGAAAAGTACAGATAATTTTCTTTGAAAAAATATTGCTATTCTTGTTCTTTTCCTTAGCAATCGCATTTTTTTCTTTTAGTTTTCACTTCCAAACTCAAGATATAATCTTTCTATTGTTTTTATGGCTGCTCTTTATTCGTTTACAGAAACAAAAGAACAAAATTGACTAACGTCTGGGAGATATCCACGGTCTTCTGAAATCTGGTCAGTGTCATCTTTCCTTTGTCTCGCTGCTTAAGATAGTGTTTGTAACGTCTGGCATAGCCTTGTCTGGGTTTTCCCTGTCACGAAGCAGACCCGACGCATCTTTTCAACGGCATCTTGTGACGACCCATTCAGATCTTCTTCCTTGGCTTTCAAACTTTTAGAAGAAAAACGATATTCTTTATAGCCAGAGTGAAAGACAGAGGAAATGATGATCCCATTCCTCAGTCAGTGCCTGACTAACTGTTACTGCTAACGTCAACAGATGCGGAAAACCTTAGAATATTAATAATAACGAACATTCGGAATGAGATAAAAAAAAAAGTTTAAACTTTACCAGAAGACCAGATTAAAAACAACTTCTTTGATTGTTCCTTTAATTATGTATTTTGTTTAAAACTCTTTTGTCTTCTTCTTCGTCTATGTCATTTTTTCCTTATTTTTTAGCTTGTTTGTGCTTGTAACTCTATATCGTACGGATTTAAGTTCGAGAAAGTGGTGCTTTCTTGTTGGCTGTTTTTCTTCAACCAAGAAGACAATTTAGTATAATTTACGTGGACCTCTATAAAACAGAAAGAAGAAAAACAAAAAAGTTGAATGCGGCTGACGGCGACTAAAAAGTCGATCCTCCCTCTCAGCAGGTTTTCTGTATTTGGTTTATATGATATTTTCTTCAGGCTGCTAAACTAAAACGAACGATTTAAAGTACATAATTTATGAGTTAAATGTTTTTACCTTTTCCTAACATTCAGAGAAAACCCGTACAGGAATCCAATATTATGAAAAATGAAAACTTTTATGAACATCTTTTGAGATTATTACAAGAGAACACATTTTTATAGACAGGATAATACAGACACTATTCGTTGATTTTAGCATCATGATTGCAAGCAGTTGATACGTAATTGAAATATTGTGTGGCGATAAAAAACAGGGATAAATCAGTACTTTTCTGTCAGATTATATTAGATATTTATTGTATATATCACTTATGATCTTAAAAGTCTGTAGACGGGGCATTCAAACATGCACATGCAAAGTTCACTGAAGTCGAAAAGCATGAATGTCACTTTTGTCAGTGAGGAACGCGCCTCCTTGACGCTAACACAGCGAGAATTTATCACTATGCAAGAGGCGTCACATAGCTGAACCGATAGTACTCTTCATTATCTAGCCGGAGGTCTGAGGTCTAAATAACATCTGGGGCTGCATTGTCAACACAGAATTCATTGTGAGGCATTCAGTGCATAATGATGAAGGCTAATTAAATATTCATTTTTACACCTGTAGACACCAGTGCTTCAAAAACTAATGCAGAATCTTGGACAATTCATTTGTGAGAGTTGAGTAATGGGGTGTTGATATGACATTTGGAGAAAATCTCAGTTCAGGAATGTTTGGGGATCTCAGGAAATGCGAAGACTTATACAGTTTATGCCAGGGAGAGAGAGAAAGTAGAGTCGGATAGAGAGCTAAAGACAGACAGAGAGAGAAAGAGAAAGGGAAAGAGGATTAGGGAGAGATAGAAGTATAAAAACATAGAGGGTGAGTGATAGAGACAGATAGCAAGAGAGAGAGAGAGAGAGAGAGAGAGAGAGAGATAGAGAGAGAGTAAGAAAGAAAGAAAGAGATCAACAAACTGGAAGACAGGCACCTAGTCATACAATCGAATAGACAAAGAAACAAAGGGTGGAACATGTACAGAGGCAGTGGTGGATGCAAAGAGAGGAACACAGCCAGAGGGTTATGAAAATTTACACGATTATAAATAAATATTCAACAGAATGATTTTTTGTTGCAGTGGTCGAGATAAGACGATAAGCAGTGTTGATTCATTTTTTTTTACATTTTTTACCGTGATCTACCCAAACAAAGCACAATCATATGGTTGATATCCTCCCTTTTGTTATAAGACGAGCTTATTTACACGGAAATCGCCAGGGTATGAGTAAAGGCGTTTCCTTTTTCTGTGTTTTTGTTCGGGTGGATATGGATGGTCTGTGATTGGGGTTCTAGCTTTTAGCTTTCAGTTCGTGGAAAAATAAAAAGCATTTTCTAAGGTACAGACGGAAATCTTAAGTAAAAGTACATTGTATTTTAATGCAGGTGCAATTTCTCTTCTTTTGTTTATTTATATTATTTTTATTAATTTTCCATCTACTTTGTTTGGGATAACAGCGGTGACAAGTAAAAAAAAAGGTAAGTTACTTGGCAACTATCCACCATTATAAATAGAATAGCTCTTCACTGGATGGGCTACGGGAATTTCTCATCTAATGATCAACACTGAAATTCTAGGGGTTTTTTCATGTTTGATCGATAAATCAAACTTTAATTTCAGGTTGCGGTGATGGGAGCATGTCCTATGCTTGATGAAGCGTCTAGAACGTTATGAAAAGCCTCAGGGCCATCTCTAGACGATTCCAGTGGTGATGGAAAACTAGCCTGGAGTTAGAAGACTAGGAATCGTGTTCTTTGTTCTTTAATAACATTGCGTCTCTCTCATACAGAAGATGTAATAAAGTATTCGAACAAAGTCGTATTTTTTGAAGTTATATCGGTTGAGGGGGGGGAGGGGGGGAATCAATTCAGAGAATGAGTGGCGTTGTTGATTAAATCAGACGAGTGAGAGAATGTAAAAATTGTTGAGTTGATTTGGTTTAACTACCAACGTCAGCACTAGAAATAGACCCAAGCGAACAAAAAATGGGCATTGATAATTAGATTTTAAACGTAGCGCAAAACATAGGTAATTTGTAGAGTTGGTCGATCCATGATCTTTAAATGGATAGAGAAATATAGATACACGTTTGGATATACAAACAAAAATAGTCGATATGTAATCTACGCACTGGAATTAGGATCACTTGTTTCCCCATGTACACTAATAATTGTATTAAAACACACAGGGTATAGAAACTTCTATTTCAAAACAAAAGTTAATAAATTCATAAATGCCAGTCTCTCTCCTTGCATGGGTAACACAATCGTTGATAATTATATTTATAAAAACTGCGTGGATATCAAAATGTTTGTCTTAACTTCCCCTTATCTTTTTTCACATATCTTGCTTTGGTTCTCCTTTTCTCTGTCCGTCACTCCCTCCATCTCTGACTATCCTCTTTTACCCTCCACTTTTCAGCTTATAATGTTTTTTTCAAAAGTCAGGCCTACCTTAACCATATGCCCTCACCTGCTTTCCCCTATACCCCCCAGGCTCAACCTTGTGGAGGGGGACTGACAAATTGTGGCCTTGTTTTGGAGACCAATATGCGAGACCCAGCAGAATGTGCAGCATACTTGTTATATCGACCCCGACAGACACGACAACTTGGCGTGCCAGTAAAGCACTTTCACTGTAGTTCGTGGTGATTATGGTTTGTGAAGTCCCACACTCGAACATGGAATCCTGACTTCCCGACCCTGCCTGGTACTTAACTCAGACTACAGACAACACGTAATTTTGTTGTTGTTGCTGTTGTTTTTCGTTTTCTTTTTTTATTTACATACTAAAGTAGAAAGAATCCGATTCTCGAAATGTTTTCTCCTTTTTCCGTGGGAGGCGAATTGGCGCAAGTAGAAGAGCGTTGGTCTCGGAATCAGAAGGTCCCATGTTCGGAACCCACCATGTGTTTCCTACTGGTTGGGTCGGTGTCAGTATAATGTGACCGGCTTATTCACAAATCAATCGTTTTGCCGCATTGCCCCTGTGTGGAAGCAAGCAGAGTTGCCAGACGTTAGTATTGGCACCCGTCCGAAATATAATCCATAATTATAGTGCTGACATTGGAAGCTAACAACAAACTCAAACCCAAACCTCAAACCTCAAACTCAAACCTATGATATTAGTCTTTTAGTCTTTTCTCGAAGATCAGAGTGAGCACCATGTGCAGCATCCTCGCATCCCAAGACACAACAACTTGGCGTGCCAGCAAAGTCCTTTCCAATAGTTCAGTTCACAGTGATTATGGTTTGGCAAGTCCTTCACATCGAACCCTTAGTTTCATGACTTCCTCACCCCTAAGTTTCCTGACTTCCTCACCCAGGCTACCCAACGTTATTGTTGTTGTTGCTTTTCTTTTTTTTTATAGACATTCCAAAGTAAACAAATAAAATTGGCTAGATTTTGACTATTGTTTCCTGAGATCGAACCCTCTTTGTTTCATTCTTCTTTGTCTAGCTTGCTCTCAGCTCAGACAGATGCTAACACATTTTTTGTCTTATTTTATATACATAACAAAGAAATTAAAAAAAAACATTTTCAAACTTTCCTCGGCGAGTCCTAATTATGATAATTATCCAACCTTGTCTTTAGTCAGGCCAAAGTCACTAAAGTAGACAAACGTTACTTTGAATTTAGAGTCAAGGTGAGCTATATCATTAAACTATTGACTACAACTGGGTTCATGTACATAGTTTCTGAATAGGACAACACACAAATTAATACTGCGATCACTGCTACCAATATTACGCGAAATTGTGTTATCTCGATAAATTCGGTATCGTCGCCTGTGTCTAAGGAAGCAATGGGAGACACACGATGTTTTATTATTATTATTATTATTATTATTATTATTATTATTATTATTATTATTATTATTATTATTATTATTATTATTATTATATTTATTTTCTTTTTAATAATGCCATGCAGTAAGTAATTAATAAAGTACATAATACAACTGAAAATGAAAAGAAATAATTGATGCAATTATAATATTCCACTGTCTTTTCTTTAACTACATTGTATTGGTTTTGCATTATTATTATTATTATTATTATTATTATTATTATTATTATTATTATTATTATTATTATTATATTTATTTTCTTTTTAATAATGCCATGCAGTAAGTAATTAATAAAGTACATAATACAACTGAAAATGAAAAGAAATAATTGATGCAATTATAATATTCCACTGTCTTTTCTTTAACTACATTGTATTGGTTTTGCATTAATATTCCAGAATTAAAAGTAATTTTGAAAGCGGAAAAAAGACTCCCATCAATAATAATAATTCATAGGCTGTCCCTCTAAGATCAGTAAGTTTGCTTTACTTTTCTTCTAAAATTATTGTTATTTGAACTTAGTTGACGTGACATTTAAAGGTCAGGCTATGAAAAATAAGTTACGTAAAGCAAATGTATGTTAAATTTGAAGGCCAGTATCTAAGAAGTTGATTACATACGGCTGATGTTTTGTGATGTAATGTAATTCCACAATATTTTAGGTACGAGTATATAGACATAGGGCCCTAATTGAGTAGTCGAAGATTTAAGGGAAGTTTATTAGTGTGACCTTTCCAGATTAGATCAGAGGTACGTTCAACAAGACATCTCATCAGTGCTGGCTGCCGATTAGTTACAATTAAATGGAGCAAATTTTTTTTAGGTATATGAATGGTTTGGTTGGTTCGATTCCTGAAGTCCATGGTCAGCAATAGATAGACACAAAGGCTTTATGGACATAGATTGTTTGTTAAATCTAGAAAATTTCTAAATAAATACAAAAAGATCGAGCAAAGGAGAGAGAAGCAAATCAAAACAAAACAAATTGCGATAAAGATCAATAAAGACAAAGACAGAGAAATGACTCAAAGGATTATGGTAAAACAGGCAAATTGCTAAAGGCAGTGCAGGTTAAAACAAAAAAAATATACATTCGCCTTTAATGGGCTGGTAAAGGCATTGATTCCAGATCTTCGACCGAGGCCTGGTTTGTTTTACCTGGCTCCTGGCTTCCACTGTGGCACCAGTTCTAACACCTTGTGGTTGGATGAGTGGTTGGATGAGTGGTTGAAACAGTGATTTAGTTTCTGGTTGATTGGGTTTCTGGTTTGTTGGTTGGTTGGTTGGTCGGTTCAGTTTCTGAGTGGTTGAATGAGCAGTTGAGTGGCTCAGTGGTTCGGTGCGTTATTGAATGGCTGGTTGAGTTTCTGATTGGTTTACTGGTTGACCAGTTTAGTGGTTGGGTGGGTGGGTGGGTGGGGGGGTGGGGGGGTGGGGGGGGCGTTTTGGAGTATTAATGCTGAGGAACAAAGAAAGAGCCAAAGAGGGTGAAAGCGATATTGAGAAGTGCAAATAGAGCGAGAGAGATATAGATTTTAAAAAATTTGAAAGAACTAGTAGATTTATTATTAGAGAAGGATGGTTATAGGAAAAAGGAACGAACAGAAAAGAACGACAGAAAGAGTTGGACTTGAATGTGACAAAAAGGGTGATCGATAAACTGAGAGAGATAGGCGAATAAGAGAGGTTACTTCAAAAGATTTACTGCCTGTGTAAAAACACAGTACTCATCCGCTAAATAAGTTAATATGGCTTTTAGAAAGATAAATGGCCAATTAGGAAACTCCCAGTTTCACTCGTAATGGATTTTTCGTGAGTTTGAGTTGCTGTGACTTCATGGAATAAGGTCAACTACCATGGAGAAATGGGGTCAGTTGAAAACTATGTGAGGCTTCAAAGAATTGATTAAAACGATTAACCGATTTGTAGCATTATTCCATTGACGTTTTGTTTTTAGCTGCAACGGGAAACATTATATGAGGCTAAATGTCAATTTCCATCATTGACATTTTTTCACCTTTAGAGTTAAAAAAAAAACAGAAAGAAAAAGAGGTATATTTCGAAACATAAAGTTACTTTTTAAGTCGTCCACTATTCATTGCATCCTGAAATTTTTAATTTTAAAGTTCTTATTGTTGAAAAAGGTAATGTTTAAATTAACACATACTTGAAAGATACTCACAAATGTTATCTTTACCGTTGCAGCTCTACGCTTTTCATCACTCAAACATCACATAGTCATGTCATCGCAATAAGGGTTTGTTATGTACAGTAGTCATTCGTATACTTCGTACTAGACATTGCAAAAATTTGCTTGGTCTATACATAACATTATTGTATAGTTTTAATACACCCTTTGAACAAGGTGTTTGCAGTGAGATTTTTAGTGACACTGTTACACCTTACATTTGGCCTAATTAACTACAGGTGTCAGAGTGGCATTCTAAATCTTTGCATAATATGAGTAACTGAACTTCAAGCCCTCAGAGCATTATTTAATGCTAGACCTCTGTTTTGTCTCCAACATCGAGGCAAGCTTACGACTCGTAAAAATTATAAGAATAAGAAGCCTAACGACGAACCGTAAGCTACCGTGACGTTGTACTTACGGCTACTAGTATATAAAGCAGGACTAAAAATAATCCCCCAATCGTGAGTAATTTTAGCGTAACCTGTCTCTTTAAGTTGCCTCACATTTCGCTTGTCTTGGAACTATTTAAGACCCCACAAGGAGGCGTTAAATGCGCATAATTAGATCATGCTACTGATGTGGAATCAATATCGACAGTTTGCGGCATGTTAGACTCTCAAAGTTGGAGAAGTCTTCTGCTTCTATGAGATAGATACACAGACACACAATAGAGAGGGAGAAAGAAAGACAGAGACAGGCAGAAAGACGGGCAGACAGACAGACAGACAGACAGACAGACAGACAGAAGAGACAGACAGTCAGAGAGGTAGAAGGAGAGAGAGAGAGAGAGAGAGAGAGAGAGAGAGGGAGAAAGAGAGAGAGAGAGAGAGAGAGAGAGTCACACGGACAGGAAGAGAGATACGCGATATACAGAAACACATAGACTGAAAGGTGGATAAAATGAAACAGAAAGATATACACAAAGAGCTACTGAAAGGGAATTTGCTGTGTATCTAAATCTTTGCATAATATGAGTAACTGAACTTCAAGCCCTCAGAGCATTATTTAATGCTAGACCTCTTTTTTGTCTCCCATATCGGGGCAGCTTACGACTCGTAGCAATAATTGTAAGAATAAGAAGCCTAACGACGAACCGTAAGCTACCGTGACGTTGTATTTACAACTACTAGTATATAGAGCCGGACTAAAAATAATCCCCCAATCGTGAGTTATTTTATCGTAACCTGTATCTTTAAGTTGCCTCATATTTCGCTTGTCTATGAACTATTGAAGACCTCTCAAGGCGGCGTTAAATGCGCATAATTAGATCGTGCTACTGATGTGGAATCAATATCGACAGTTTGCGGCCTGTTACACTCTCAAAGTGGGAGAAGTCTTCTGCTCCTATGAGATAGACACACCGACACACAATAAAGAGGGAGAAAGAAAGACAGAGACAAACAGAGACAGGCAGAAAGACGGGCAGACAGACAGACAGATAGAGATACAGACAGATACAGAGAGGTCGATACAGAGGCAGGCAGATACTCGATATAAAGAAACACCCGAAGGCACACAGACTGAAAGGTAGACAAAATGAATCAGAAAGACATACAACAAGAGATAAAGAAAGGGAGAAAGACAGACAGACAGTCAGACAGGCAGTCAGACAGTAAGACAGAGAGATGCACTGATAGAGAAAGAGATACAGACATGTGTGAGCACAGTAATATTGGTAGACGACTAATAATAATTACTATAAGACAGTTCTAATAATTATTGACAGAGACACACCGTTTTCAACTTTCCTCAAAGTTCGAAACATCTTAAATATTAACTTTAAAATTCTCTTATCGTTTTAAAGTTAGTTTGATTTGTTATGTATCACACTTCTGCAGTCAAGGCTGACATTTACATTTATTTTTTTCAAACCCAAACATATTTTAAATATTATAAATTAAAAGTTTTAAAGGTCATTTCCATCAGTATGGCTCTGAGTATATTATTTATGGCAATATTTGGTAAAAAATAAATTGTCTGCCTTGTTCTTGCGAACGCCAAAATAATTTGCTCTAGGGTATTTGTCAGTTGCTTGGCCTTTTCATTAAAGATGATTAAATTTATCTTCAGCATTAGAAGAAACAATAAGAAAAAGCTTTATTTGTAAAACAAAAAGGAAAATTTCAGACGATCAAAAAGACTGTGGATCATGTTAATAATTTTTTTTAATTTTCACAAAATGGAGTTTGTTTTCGCTCTTTAGTAAATCAACATTAGTAAAAATCCTGCAAAATAATGTTTTCTAACGTTACAGGACTATTAAGGTCCTTGTCACGCCAAAAGGGGAAAATGGGGAAGGTGGGTCGAAAAAAAATATAATTCCCAAAAAATAATAATCAAATTAGGAGAATAGACCTATAGTTACAGACAGCTTGGTAGACAGGTACAAATGTAATTCACAATGAAATACAGAAGGAAACGACTGACACATATAAAGAGAGAGACATACGCGGAGAGAGAAAGAGAGAGAGAGAGAGAGAGAGAGAGAGAGAGAGAGAGACAGAGAGAGAGACAGACAGAGACAAAGACAGAGACAGAGAGACAGAGACAGAGACAGAAAGGGAGATAGAGAGAGACACAGACAGATAGACAGACAGGCAGAGACAGGGAGAGACAAACAGACAGAGAGACAGACGGACAGATACACAGACAAAGACAGATATACAGACAGAGAGACAGACAGACAGACAGACACACAGACAGACAGATAGAAAGAAAGACAAACAAACAGATAAACATTTGTATACATGTACAAAGGTAATTTCCAACGGCGTACAGATTGAAACGACAGAGATATATAAAGAGAGAGGCAGAGAGAAAGCGAGAGAGAGAAAGAGAGAGAGAGAGAGAGAGAGAGAGAGAGACAGAGAGAAAGAAAGAGACAGACAGGCAGACAGACCGACAGACAGACGAACAGGCGGACAGGCAGACAGACAGAGACAGAGACAGAGGGAGAGACAGACAAACAGATTAAGATATGTAAAGACAGAGGCAGATTGCTTTAAAAGTAAACTTCTACTCACACACTTCAAGAGAGGAAGAGAAGCTGGCTGATTAGGAGGAATGATATCTGAGAAGATGATCACAACCTAACAAAAAGATAAAAGGCAAAGGAAAAGAAATATGATCAAGATACTGTAAAAGGTAAATACCCAGAGGGGACAAAATAAAGTAAGATTCAGGGACTACTGAGAGAAGGGCGAGACTGAAAAGGGAGGAGGTGTGGGGGGCGGACGGGTAGGAATTGATTTTGTTTACAAAAAGAACTTGGCGTGAAATGTCGAAATTTTTAAATGGCAGAAAATCAAAACAATTTAAATGAAAAACACATTCTTCTCTTTAAAAAAGAGTATGCATTTTGCGCTGAAGCTAGTCTATGAATTAAAGTCGGCGGTGGAGGGTAACCTTCTACTTAAGTTAGCTAAACGTAAAACAGTATGTGTTTTGCATAAATTGGTAGATATTCGATTTCAATAACTATGATGATTATATTAACTCGGGGAAAACATGTCTGGCCATATTTTGAAATATGAATGGCCTATCTCCGAAGCTATGGCGATTTTTTATATTTTTCTATAGAAAACTTAATCACAGCGTTACATCTCTTTCTTGGGCTTGCAGAAAAGGCCTTAACGTCTTGTTACTTCTTTCTCCCACTCAGGTTACGTGACTGCGGTAACATTGAAATAATATCCATGACCATCCTTAAGTATATCGATCTTCAAGACCAGTCAGATCCACCCTACATCCTTCAAAGCAAACCGAGTCAAGTTTCCCACACAGATTGATGATCGTGAATTCTTTATAAATAACAATAAAAATTAATGGTCTTTTGGAGAAAAGAAGACCTCGGTCTCGTTCAAAGTATAGATGATTAGTTTTCCGACCTTTAGGCTACTGAAGTAATCATAAACAATGATTCAACCAGTTTGGGATCGAACTTTGAATCTCCTGCTCCTTAGTGCTGGGCACTGCCAACTCAGCTATCATGCGACTCTCCACCATATCAATACTGATGTTTGAGGCCTATAGTAATGTTTGTCCTTCAGCTTCCACCGTAGCGATTCAAAGATCACATTCACGTGTGAGATCTCAATACTAAGGAAGCAACACAAGTGATTTATTACTTCAATGTTGCTGGGTTTTTTTTCTATAAGGCGAATCGCCACACTGGCAGGACTTTAATAAGAAAGCTGCATATAACATACAAAATAAATTCACCGGGGTTTATTAAGACAAGGAGATAGTGCTGGTCTTCCGATGTCTCAAGACGTATAAGCAAAAGGTTAGTGGAAATTTATATGATTTTGACTAAGCGGTATCGCTTACCGACTAATGGAGGAAGGTTGTGGTTTCCTAACATCAATCATGGTTGGTTTTTTTTTTTTAAACAGAAGTCTTTGGTGGGCAGAAACCATTCATTTCGAACATAATAGATTGTCAGGAAAAAGAGGGAGAAGCCCAAGAAAGTAAAAGGCAGAGAGGTGGATGAGAAAAATTAGAGGAACAGTGGAGACTGCGCATAAGACGGTATAAAACAAGTAAATAGAGAGCTGAGAAACAATATGATCGAAACAGAATCGTTTCAAGAAAAAGGAAAAGGGGAAAGTCGTAATAGTTAACAACGTCAGTGAAAACAAAAATGTTAACAGGGTGAATCAGTGATGTGAACGTGCTTTCAATTTGCAGGCTGTAGATGCACTTAAAATGTTTTGACGCTGAAAGTCTAGAGTATAAACAGTTCCAATATAAAATAACAAATGAAAACTAAAATCAGACTTTTTATTTATAATTTTTATTATATGGTTTTTATGTCTAAGTAGATGCACCAAGGGATAAGTTATTGAGGCACATATGTATCCAGTTACACTGCACCATCCCCGTCAAATCCAGGGTATATTTATTACTTTATTGGAAACTTCATAGAAAAAGTTGCCAGAAAAAAATCAATGTTTTGACAACTTTTGAACGTTCTACATAGAAGGAGACAGCAATTGATATTTATCGTAATAAAATGTAATGAGAAAAGAAAACAGCTAGAGAGAGAAAGAGATAGAGACAGAGAGAAAGAGAGTGAGAGAGAGAGTAAGCAGGAGATAGCGGTCAGAGAGAAATGTTGCTTTAAAAAGAAAAACAATGAGACAAATCCTATTCCACACAATTTAGCGTAAGAGCTGAACTATAGCAGTTCAAAGCAACACGCCGATTGTACCATCATAGAAGTTTAGAGTCGCTGCTGTCCAAATTATTCTCTCCTTCATCAACATCTATCAGGCATACAGAATGTCATAGATATTGATGAAGGATAGAATAATTTGGACAGCAACGACTCTAAACTTCTATTATGGTAAAATTGGTGGGGGGGGGGGGGTTAAGGATAATAACGATGACGGATGGCGTATTGCAATGCAATACTCTTTTTTTTTCCAAACCAACCGACTTACTATAAAATGGCTAAAAATGAGATCCAGTTTCATGGGGAATTTTTTGCGGACCAAGGGTATATGATTGTTTGTGCTTGTTTAGGCGGAGAAGTGACATAATTATGGTTCTAGATAATATGTGATGACTTACTGAGTTGACTGCTATTGGTCTATTTCGGTAGGTATAGACAGCCCGGAGTGGGTCACTGGTTACTAGCACGGTACGATGGTCAATCGTGTATCAGCTTTGTGAGTTTAAATTGAGGTTCAATGTGGATAGAATTATTTTTTTTTCACTTTGAAATACGGAGAAAGATGAAGATGGGAAACCAGAGGTTCCCGCTTAAGTCGAACACGGCTATAAGAAATATGGAAAGGGATAAGGTGATCTTTTTAACAGTGGTACATGTAATATGAAATCTCGTTGACATAATTATATAAAAGTAAGATGAAGTCTAACTGATAAAGGTTAGAGGTGCAATGCCTTACAACTGCTACAGGTATAGGAGGAATAATGAACCTTAATCTCCATTAATAAAAAGATAATATGAACTAAAACTCTTAGAAGTATAGAGGTAAATGAGTTAAAACTGCTACGATGAGGGTTAAATCAAAAAGAGTCAAATCAGTGATAACGGACAAAGATATTGATACAATTGTGAGTGATGGGGGACAGAAGTAGTATCCAATTAGTTTTAAAGAACAGGAAAATAGTGGTCTTAAAATTGTAAGTTAGTATGACATTTGTCGTGTAAGTGCCAAAGTGAAGAGGAAAGATGGCGTATCGACAGCTGCCTTGACCGGTTTATGGATCAGCAAGTTATGCGATATCTGCTTAATTGGGTTACAGGGCGTTAATAACATTGGCATTTAAAGGTCATTTCGGAGTTATCGCCTTTATTTGTGTGTTTGTTAATGCCATGCGAGAACTATGAGCCTTACACACTTTCTTGTTCGAAAAAATTCATATACTATTATATGTGTGTTGTTGGCCAACTTGTTTATTTCTGCGATTTTTTTTTTTCCATGTTATGGAAAGTATAATTTCAACACCCAGTTTTTGGGTTCTATTTTCATTCAAAAGAAATATTAGTCTTACACTTTCGTTTAAAAAATGGCTTTACTACAAACAAATAGCTTTGGATAATTTCTAAAATGTGTGCTATGTGACTGAAATCTTTTTTTCCAATTTTTTTTTATCAGGAAAAAATTATGAACATAGGCTTGCAAGTACTATGACGTGGTTGAATTATTTGTCGTAAAATATACGTATAGCCCAAAAAGATTTGCGACAAAGCTACCGCGACGTTGAACTTACAACCACTAGGTGTCGGGTATTTTAAAACTAGAAATGAGGTCTCCGGTTTTAGGCTCTACAAAACAAAACACATAAAACAACAAAACGCTCAAGAGTTTGCCACCACTTGCTATATAAACGTTTTTAAAAGTAGTAAATTCATGTATGTTGTGTATCCAAAGATGAAGTTAACTATGAATCTATGAAAAGCTCGCTCAATGAATTTGTATTTAAATGTTAAACAAGAGTAAGTTTTAAATCCGCGGACGATGTTATTACTTCATTCCCTGATAATGGTTGAGTGAGCGATATTGTTGAAATCACAATCCAAACTTCCAACAAGAATAACACATGTTATTATAAAATACACCAATATCTTCTAAAATTTCAAATACCTTTATATAGAAAGAAGAAACACAATGGAGCGTCACCAGCTTGAGTGTACAACAAAGAACAATTAAATAATGATTAATGAAATCTTCAGAAGTACACGAATAAAAAACAACACATTTCTATAGAGTATCCGAAGCTTCTATTTAATAATATAAAATTTTTAAAATAAAAGATCAATGTTGTGATTAAAAAATCTTTAATCTTTTTCCAACCCAGGATTACCTGCTGTATTGACCGCTGATTGTATCGACTTTGGTTTTTGGTGGACATTTCTCAAATCAATTAAAAGCTTTTTCAGTACAGGACTGATAAAAATCTGTTTTTTTTATAAATAGAGGTTTATCACGGAATTCTGCAATCTATTGCATTATCAGTCAATGATCTTCGGGATTTTTTTGTCCAAACGATTGGAGAAACATTTTTTTTATTTATTCATTAAGCTTTCTGATTGCTAAGTTTTATTCGATTTCATTTGCTTATTAGTTCTAACCCATTTATGTTAATACTATTTATATGCCATCTCTCCTTCCTCCCAATTTCCTTTTCGTCCTCTCCCTCTCACTCATTTTATTTCTTTCTCTTTCTGTCTTTGCTTCTCTTTTTCTCTCTTTTTGACTTTCTCACTCTCTCTCTCCTTGTCTCCCTTTCTCTTTTTCTCTCTCTCTCTCTCCCCCCCTCTCTCTCTCTCTCTCTCTCTCTCTCTCTCTCTCTCTCTCTCTCTCTCTCTCTCTCTCTCTCCTGTAAAGTCATTTAGAGGAAAAATTACCTACAAATGCTTTTTATTACATAATTGCAGTTTTTTTAGCAACCAGTTTTCTTGTAGGTGTTACGTTTCTAAAACGACTACCCCAGCCTGTAATGACTGTGTAGTCTTCCTGGGGTGGTAAGTTTAAAAAGCAAGCAGCGTTAGACGCCCGGTTTACCATGATCGTAATTACGTGATATAGTAAGCAACCATCTATTTAATCGTTGTAATTACTGCTCTTGGTCTATAGTTCGACTTGATTTACTGGGGCTGACCCTATTTTGTATCTTTAACCCGGTGAAACACGGTCCACAATTCATTAAACTTAAGGTGAATTCTCGCGATTATCTTATTGCGTTTCTAAATTTCGATACATCATTATGAAGTAAAGTACACTTTCAGCCGTCCTTGTAAGAGTTGTGATTGATCTCAAGACAAATGTAAGCCTTTTAATTGTCTTCTTTTTTGTCCATCCATTTAATTTAAAGCGCTGTAGTTTATCTATTGAGTCAATGTTAACAAAATCTGGTGCTTGCCACAAGCATCTTGTAATAGCGTGTTTGTAATGACAACACAATTATAGCCGGGAACGTGCTGTCTTTTTGTTTTATTGTTTTACATGGTGAGAGTAAATAAATTGTCCAACCGCCGAGTACGGTATGAATAAGTTGGTAAAACGACGGTAGCCTTAAATGAATTCATGAGGTCATGGCGACATAAAAAGGAGAGAACGTCAGCTCCGAGGATTAACATTCCATAGGTAGCGATTTAAAGTTAAAGTAAATCCCTCCGGTAAACTAGCGGATGTATTGGCCACTTCGGAAAAGAATAAACCAGAACGCAGGGTTAGACTTTAAGATATCAATCATTTTTTTCACTGGTTGTCAGTGTTTTTAACAGTCAGTAAGTTTTTCTAGCAAGGGATGAGGGATGTTCTAATGTATACCCGCGGGGGAGGTGTGGGGGGAGAGAGAGAGAGAGAGAGAGAGAGAGAGAGAGAGAGAGAAAGAGAGAGAGAGAGAGAGAGAAAGAGAGAGAGAGAGAGAGAGAGAGAGAGAGAGAGAGAGAGAGAGAGAGAGAGAGAGAGAGAGAGAGAGAGAGAGAGAAAGAAAGAGAGAGAGAGAGAGAGAGAGAGAGAGAGAGAGAGAGAGAGAGAGTGAGACTGGCGCAAGTCGTAGAGCTTTGATCTCCTAGTCAGGAGATATCCGGTCCAAAAATCGGGCGGTCAAAAATGTTTTTGTCCAATTTCGTCCATCTGCTGATTGGGTCGTCGCCACTATACTGTGACCAATATTCATGCCCCCCCCCCCCCCCCCAAACTGTTCTAAATTGTCAAGCGTTAGTTATGGGACCCATCCACAATATAGTATAAATAGTGCTAACGTTAAAGGGTACGCACATTCAAGCTCGTATCATACACGCTGTGATTAAATTGTCAATCTGGTCAATAGAATTTATTCAGACGTCCCAAAAAGATTTCAAGATGTTATTGATAAGTGGAGTTAGCTCGTCATAAGCTCACTATCCTTTCTTTTTGTTTAATTGAGGCGGTTGAGTAATGTTCTGAGTTTTTACTAAAGTTCGAAGAAGGAAAGAAACGCCTTAATTATTCAAACACATATACGCAAAATTCTCCTCGTGAAAATTTCACTACTTCACCCTCTGTGCCATAACATACACTCGGAAGAGTTATGTAACATAATGCATTATGTAGACAATTGCCTTATGCAGGCAAATGCACGCTTTAGTTACTGTTATTTTTTCTAATATAAAACAGCTTTTTTCTGCCTACTATAGTTTGGTATTTGAAATACTTAAAACCCCTTGCTATGATAATTAATGCTATTAAATTGTTTCCCTGTTCCGTCTGTGTCTATAATGAATTGTCACACTGAGAAAGATCCTCTTGGGACCCATGTATTACATACCTATGTTGCTGACAGAGCAGTGAGAAAAGACATTAGATAACTAGCTAACAATCCTAGCGTAGCTTGTAATAGCTTTAGGCTGATTAAAGTTGTCGAAAGAAGCGTAGCATGACTCTAAAGCTGTTATAAGCGTCTCAAAACTAATGTACTGTTCAATATCTTCTCTAAGTTTGTGAGTGCAGCATAGTTGGTTAGCAGCAAAGCTATGTAACATGACTGTAGACACGGTGTGTAGGCAATGATAATAAATCCTTTGCACAATTGATATCGCTCTCTGTCTCTATTTCTGTCTCTCGCTCTCGCTCTGTAAATATATATCTATCTTGCCCTCCCCCCCCTCTCTCTCTCTCTCTCTCTCTCTCTCTCTCTCTCTCTCTCTCTCTCTCTCTCTCTCTCTCTCTCTCTCTCTCCCTCACTCCACTCACTCTCTCTGCCTGTCATTATCCTATGAAACACTTTAGGCGGATATATTTTACAGTGTTATAAATATGTCTTGCCACGCGCATTATTTTCCTGGGTAAATGTTGAGTAATTGGGGACAATATAACTAATGTAATCATCCGATTTGATCTACTGAGCAGCCTGAAGTGGATCTAGAAAAGGGTATTCCGGTGTTAAGAGGGTGGAAAAATGCTAAAACTGTCTAGAGAGTAATAACTGTATGCGTCACAGACTAAAGCCTGGCAATAATTGTCCGCGACATAACACTTGAGTAGCAACATAGAAATTGTAAAAGTGGGCGAATAAAAGTACTCTATAAATGTATATAGAGAGGGAGAGTTAGTTGGTTTGTTGGATGGTTTATGTTTTGCTGTTCAACGTCACCAGCTAGGCTATATCGTGGACATGATCACAGAATAACGTCTGATAATTTTCCATGATTCAACATACCAGAGCTCCTGTCTCGGTTGGTCACATTTCACTGACACTGATCCAATTAGCAGGGGACGAGATTCGACATAATTATAAATTCACCTTAAGAGTGAGTTTGGAGCTAGGTACCTCCTGATTGAAAGACCAGCGCTCTACCACTTGCACGAGAGGTAGAGCTCACAAGCTTTTGGCTCATAATCTAAAACCAAAAGCCGCGTTAGCACAAAGATAAGGATTATATGGCATCTATCACCCCGCAGGCCCCACAACACTGTCAATGTCTACGTGTCCGAAACTTGGCTCTTTAAGCTGGTCTCAACTGATTTATAATCCTAAAACTCTTAAAGCTTGTTTGCTGAGAGACATGTTTCATTATTCATAGCTCTCATTAAAGCGCCACAACACTAAGATCAAGCCCATTGTTCCGCGCTCTCGTTTAAGCTCAACATAGAGTATGTGAGGTGCTTTAGTGTGATCATAGGCTAAGTTGACACTTTTACCTTCCACAGTTATGTGGCCACAGAAAGTAATTTGATTCTATAACTTAAGATAATTGTAAATAATCGTTTGACGCGTTTTATAACTAGTGCAACTGGCATTAAAGGGGATATAATTTACGCTAATGCCTCCATTTTAGGCCTGGGGGGGGGGGGGGGGGATACAGTTTTGCTACGCGGAAGGTTGCGGTTCTATCGCCGCTAGAGGTGTGGATTTTTTCCATACTAGTGGGTTGGTGTTAGTATAATAATGACAAACCAAGTCTTGAGTTTGCCGCTCTGGCATCATACAG
Source organism: Elysia chlorotica (assembly GCA_003991915.1). Lineage (NCBI taxonomy): Eukaryota > Metazoa > Mollusca > Gastropoda > Plakobranchidae > Elysia > Elysia chlorotica. The sequence goes on along the minus strand of RQTK01001002.1, from coordinate 85,477 downwards.
GCTGTGCGTTCTACGCGACGGAAACGGATGACATAATCCGGCCCATTATGCATGGGGTTTTCTGATCTTTCATTGGCTCAGTAAGTCTAGGAAACAGATTTGATTGGACGCGGGTGCGGATATCCTTATTTCTTGTTTTTGTCTCGCTTTTGGCCCCGGTGTCAGTTTAATGTGAACGGCTGAGACAGGAGTCGTGGTATCCCCGCCATGTCTCGTGTGTGGCAGCACATAAAATTGTCAGACGTCAGTATTGAGGCCCGTCCACAATATAGCCTATATGTTGCTGACGTTGGACGTTAAACCAACTCAACTCAACTCGCTGTGGACCCCGTCCTTGCTAGGCCTATCATGTCACCTTGCAGACAAGACGTTAAACCAAGAAAGGGCTTAACTTTACCCGGGAAAGACAATGTCATACTTCTTTAGCGCGGTGACTACGTATAGCTTATCATGCAGTCCCTCTTTATGTCATGCTTGTATGTACCCGTTATCACCATCAGTATCACTTTGTTGGGTGCCCATTGCAGTATAGTGCAGTCGCCAAGCTGAGAGGTACTGACATTACAGTCTTTGTCCACTCGTATCTTGCCTCTAATGCTTAGAGCCGAATAGATCAGTGACCTATCGTGCTGGAATCTACTAAACCAACACGCACGAGGTGTAACTGTTTTGTCAATACAACACAGCTGGTGTTGGATTAGCGATTTATGTATTGTCAACACGGCCATAGGAACTTTAGACATGCGACTAAAGCATCGCACATCTTAAGTTCTTCTTTTTCTATGTACTTACAATCGTAAGATAAAGTAGGAGAACGTCAGGTATCAATGAGACTTGGTATCGATCTTAAATGGATAAGTCTATATAAAAATCAATAGGGATGTGCCGATATAATCAGATACTCTATCGTGCCCAATTCCTCGTTATCGTGAGTCTAAAACAATTCTGGCGATTTTACGGTTTAAAAAGGTATTATAGTATTTAAAATCAATACAGATGGTCATGGCAGGCACAATATGCATTTTTCTATAGGTATTAATGTTAATAATTAACTTCAAAATGAGTTGTGCAACCGCTACTTATTCCAAGCACTCATTTTCCTTTTATTTTTATATACAAAATATTATTTAATTGTGATAACAAGAGTATGTAATCTTATAGCAACAAAAAGAAATGTTCATTTTCAATTTTGCAAATGTAAACAATTTTTAGTATAAAACATGAAACGATTAAAAAAAAGACTTTCGGAAAGTTAAACAAGAAGAAATCAGCTATTATAAAATTGAAGGAAAAATCTAGACAAAAATTATGGAAAAAAATAGAACAAAATCAATAAAGTAAAATCGTTGTCGCAAAATGTGAGTACTTAGAGCGTACCGTTTCTTTTTACGTAGGTTCGTGACTACGAAGGGCTGTGATTTGAAAACAATGCAATCAGGAGAACATCTTAAGACAGCAAACGTTCGCAGTGCGTAGTGGTTTTGTTCGATAACAGTTAGGCAATCGGATGAGACGAAGTACTGTGTTTTCCCCTTTTTAATGAATATAATAAAGTATTGATCTTAATGTCAAGTCAGATTTCAAGGATGCATTATGTATTAATTCTGATGAATTAAAACTGTCTTTTTTCCTGTAACACACATAACACAGATTGTGCAACAGTTATAGCTGCTACAACAAAAATAATCGGAGGGCGGGGGGAGAGGCAGATAAAAATAAATGACAGAGAGAGGGAGAGGAAGAAAGAAGGGTAGAGAGAGGGAGAGAGAGAGGGAGATAAACAGATTCACACAGACAGACAGACATACAGACAGAGATACAGAAGTAGTAGGTAGAAAAACAGAGTCATAGTTTTGTGGAAAAAAATAGGCAAAAGCGTTTAGAAATTCTACCTTTTTTCTAAGAAAAACAACTTTATCTCGCCATTTCTCTCTCTCTCTCTCTCTCTCTCTCTCTCTCTCTCTCTATCTCAAAAAAATCTATATATCTCCATTTATCTCTCTTTGTCTTTCACTCTCTTTTTATGTCTATCTCTCTCCGTTTAAATAGCATAATCTATAATACAGCGAAAGTGTTGAGTGGCAATACAATGAATTTAAAAGAAAAGCATAGAATAATTACTCACTTTAACGATGGCATGATATCCATCAAACTTTTACTGCATCAATCGTTCTTTTAGAATGAATGTTATACATTCAGCTGTAGGCCATGTATTATATGATTGCAGGAAATATTGATTGCATGACCGTTTTACATTTACTGATCATTATGGACTAAGGACTGTGGCTAAATCTCGAACTGTTACCATAGTTATATCAAGGATATCCAAAGCACAAAGACATAATTGGTAAATGTATCCTCGTTTGTTTTACGTTTTCCAATAATGAGTTTCCAAAGCCTTTGAGCATCCTGTGCATTTACAGGCATTAATTGATCAGAATCAACTCAAAATAATATCTTTTTTTACAAATGAAAGTAACTCAGTAATATCCTCTTGTTGTAATATTTATTCGAAGCCAACCAATATAATATAATGTATATTTATTTGTATTCACATTTTCTGCTCAGTCTATCTATGCATCTCTTTCGTTTCGTCTAATTGTCTATATACGTACCGTATATTAATTTTTTTTTCAATGTATCTGCATCTATCTTGTTTTTATCTATCTTTCTATTGAGCTCGAAGCACATGTGCAAAAAATTCAATGATTATGTGAGTAATGATTAATTATCTTTATTATCTAGCTCTTAAATTAATTGATCACTTTTCTTTATTTGTACTAAACACTATAATCTAAAATCTATCTATCTATCTATCTATCTATCTATCTATCTATCTATCTATCTATCTATCTATCTATCTATCTATCTATCTATCTATCTATCTATCTATCTATCTATCTATCTATCTATCTATCTATCTATCTATCTATCTATCTATCTATCTATCTATCTATCTATCTATCTATCTATCTATCTATCTATCTATCCATATATCTATTTTTCTATCTATCTACTTATCTTTCTATCAGTCTATCTAATTTAACTTCTGTATCTGCCTATGCCTATCCCTACCACCTCCTCACCGCCGACACAGACCAATTAACGCTGGATTAATGGGTTTAGCTTGAGGTGTAGCCCGCGGCATGGACATAGATACCTTTGGTCTAATACCACCATATTAACTCAACGAGGACCAGACTTACTTGGAAAGTTCGTTATGTTTCACTTACCGTCCCTGTTAAAACTAGGCATACAGTTGGCGTTCAGAGTAAAAACAAAATGAGACGGCCATCTAATATCCACGCAAGAAGTGACTGATGTGAGAAAGCACGTTAGGCATTTTAACTAAGTAGGTTTGAGTTCATATAACGTTTAGAATTTGACTTTAAGAGCAATGTATGAATTGAGAAATCTGTAGCAAAGATGACACGAGCGAGCAGAAACAGCAAGGCGATACGTTACAAAAGTTATTAAATGAACAAAGGTTAAAGTAAGGTACAAAGATACAAAATGATCATTGGCTCATACACAAAGGGAGAGAGGGAGAGAGAGAAAGATAGAAAGAGGTAGAAAACAAGATATTCACACTACTATAGGATGATAATCAGGGTTAGTATTGATTTTGAGGTGCCATCTCCCGATTTAATTTTTGTAAAAGTAATTTTGAAATCCTATACGATTCCCGGAGAATCATATTCGGAGATCGAGGTACCAGCTAGGATGCGAACCGCGCATCTCCCGCTTTCACTGTTCGAGCTTTTGGTGATACAAGCATTCGGTTTGTTTTTTAGAATAATTATTTGTAAAACATTTATAAAGAAGGCACATGAAACTAATAAACAATGCACATGAAACTATTTCAAGACAATTAATATTTTAGAATATTTTCAGGGAAAGTAGGATGACATAAGTAATTCACATAACACCAGGCACTATTCTTAGACTATTAACAATTCACTATGAAATACAAAGAGACCACAAAACTATTACAACTGTACAGGAAGAAGGAGGGACATTGTGAAGTTGTCAGAGGACATGACAGCATGCCACGATATAAATCACCCAGATGTTACTTAATACCTTACTTCACGGGTCAAGGGAGCAGGTAGCTACAGCAACAACTAATGGGGAAAGTTTGTTTGTCTCGGGCTCGGAACATACTTGAAAATAATTATAATTGTTACATCAGTACTTTACTTTTTTCCTACCAGCCTGGTTTAAAGGCTAAAATAGTTAGACTTCAGTGCTGCTCTTCAAAAGCCAAAGCGGAAATATAATTGATATAACTAGCTGTAGTTCAGAATAGAAAGTTGGCCCACATGTTGCGATGAACTTCTCTGATAATGTTGTTATCATCTTTCCACTTGACTGTTTTTCGTTTTTTTGTGGACTTTTGTTTTTTAAGAAAAAGGTTGTCTGTGTAAACAGGCATCATATTATTATACCTTTCTCCCTTTAACGCAAGAAGGTCATTGGTGCAGGTGAGTAAGCATAAAAAAGCTACTAATTTCAGACAGGCTGAAATGTTAAATCAAATATTTAAAATCAGACACACAGAGATGGGCAGATTAAAGAATGCTATGTGGCGATATAAAACCTTCAGAAAATAGGCTGATTTTCTCATTATTTTGTTATTGCGTTGCTTTAGTAACGCTGCAATATAATACTTTAAGAGTGCGATTATAGAAAGGTTTGAAAGAACTTAAAAAAACTGTAATAATAAAGCTGCTCTGAAGCTAGCTCCGCCTCACAGGGTGTCAACCTAACGAAAAAATATGGATGTAGCGACGGTTTGAATGTTTAAATGTTTAGCCTTGGTAGATGATCCCTCATAAATCTGTTCTTCTAAATCACCTAGCATAGTAGTGGAATGAGTTTATTTTTTTTTTGAAAAATCTCATAATACCTTGGGCATTTGTTGCACATGCAGCATTCGCCTCATCTGGTACCATTTCAAGGCAAACTCTCAAGACAAACACCCATGCATAATTCAACGTGAATATTGTTGCTCTCTAAATGTCTGACTCTGCGATTTTCCGGTTTTTAAGGACTATCTGACTCTCTAGTTACTCTTTAACTCTGTGACTTTAGCGGCTCTTAACAATAAGAAGATACATAAGCATGTGATTAGATTGCTAATTGCGGTAAATTATGTCCAGACTCTAAAAAGTCATTGTTAGTATATTCTACTATGATTAAATAAGAAATAGAACATATGAATTTCATCGAGTTTAGCAAACATGTATCTCCCTCAGATAGCTCTGCAATAACCATTCATAGAATAATGTTTAAAGATAAGAAGGCACACTATATTATGCCTCACCTTCTTCGTATCTCACCCGCAGCATAATGTGTGACTCTCAGAAAACTTTTTTTCGAAGAAGAAAAAAAAGGAAGAAAAGAAACACCTTCAGAGCCAGTATTCCACTGGAATACAGTGTTTTGCCCCCGTTTGAGTAAGAAATCTCAGTAGAGCAAAGCTGCCAACCTGATCAGCCAAAAATGTTTATACATTCATGCATATGGTTTTCTTTGTATCGGGTTGGCAGTATTTATTTCTTTATCAAACTCTGCTATGTGCATTTACCGAGATCAGGTTGCGCTTACACAAGGTTAATGTCAGTCGTGTAAGGCAGTGATTTTGTAAACCTTTTTAAAGACGTGTATATTGTATCATTAATTGAAAGCCATTCGTTTATATAATTATTGAAACACCTTCCCTTGAGAGGAAAGCAAATTGCAAAACAAAACCTTTAGAGGCTGTCTGGACATTACATTTATTGTTTCACTATGAATCCTCCATTTTGTTTTTGTTTGTTAAGGTAGGATTCATAGTTTTTCTTTTTTTTTTCAGAAAAGCGGGGTGTTTTGTTGTTTGCTGTTGTTATTTTGTTTTTGTTTGTTGTTTTCTTTCCTTTTTTTCTTGTTTGCTAGTTTGTTCGTTTGTTTTGTTTTTTTATTTTTGTTGGGTTTTTTTTATTTGTCTATAAATTGCTGCTGCCATCCATGGAAATCCGTGTGGGGTAAACAAGACATGACTTAATAAATTGATAAATATATATTTGAATTTAAGACGGAGCGGTTGCACCCCTTTCACATAGGTTTAAAAAAATTGAGTGAAATGAGAAAGCGAGGGCGGGTGGTGCACCGTTAGAGCGGGCGGCTTGCATTCGATAAGTTTCGAAAACAAGTCGGGATTTTCTTCGTGGAATGAACTTGTGTTAGTAAAATAGTAGAATACAACCCACTAAGCCCCGGTTATCCCGCTCTAGGGCCTCGTCATCTTAAACAATATGTCGAAAGACTTATGAGATGTGTAACTAGGAGAAAGCGTAACGCTATCAGAACATCGATCACAAAAACTGAATCAAAATTCAATACATGCAGAATTCAGGATGGGAGGAGTAGAACTAATGCAACTTAATAATAACCAGGGCAACTGTTTCTCATTTCCTTTGGGGTTTTTTTTAGGTTACCTTTGGTTTTTAAAAGTTTCATGAACTTTCATAAAGTATTATGTAAGGAGAGAGGGACGTCAAATAAAATTCGAACGACAAACCTACTGTTTGTTTTTGTTTTGTGTGGGGTTTTTTTTTCAGAGTGCAAACCGATTGAGCTTGGGGCGTTCCCTTAACAATGATTGTGTTAACAGGTGTCAGTGTAAAAGTACGTCATTGCTCTGAGCATGTTGCATGGCCACACACTGCAGTGCGCTATAGGGTTTAATATAAGTGCGCCATTAACGCTGTGAACAGACGAATAAATATTTATTGCATGTTACAAACAGTCCTAACCTACTGACTCAATTATTCGTGAAAGTCAAGCCATCTTATATTTTGTAGTCGAGTGCAACGTTATGGTTTTGTCGATAATGTAAGATAATAAAAACCAATGAGCGTTGCTCTAAACAAGGGCAGGTATGTGATGAGAATAATTATACATCGCACAATGATGTCCCACTTCTTTAGTAGATTTTTTCCATATTAAGTTGAGTAACTTCACATGTCGAAGAGAGTTACGATTATTATTGGTGCTAATAGAGCAGTTCGATAAGGTAACAGATTTATATCGTTGCAATATTGATGAACAACTATTTTGAGCAAAGCGGATAGTACTAAACCGAAAAAGAATCACAGAAATAAAAATCAATAAGCGTCTGTCTAAACACCGTTAAAGATAATTTTAGACGCGACATGTCCCGATTCTCAGCCGTAGCTGCGATATGTGGAAGAGCGGGATGAAATTACTGGATTTTTAATATTTTAACTTTAATACCAAATGTACTGCAGTTCTTTTAGTATTGTTGCAAATAGTTAAAAACAGTTGTCTTGTTGTTGTTTTTTTTGTGGGTTTTTTTTATATGTTTGATTATGTAAGAAATATAAACCTTCTAATCAAGACTTATATCAATTGATTGTAAATACAAAAGCAGATAAAGATACTCACCTCGGTTTTAGCGTTATAAATAGCCTATCCAAAATGTCGAATCGGTGTGAGTAAGTTGTTCACAATGATGAAAGTGAATGAAATTTTTAATCCAGCCTGTGATTTGTATAGATCCTTAAAGAATAGTTTAATGTTGACGATGGAACACTTTGATGTAACGTGGTCAAAAATGAAGCACAAGTAAGCTAACCAAAGTTTTAAAAAGCACTTTAATTCTACACAACATTAAACACGATATTTAGACGCTGAGTGAATATATCTGGTAAAAACAGAAATGATCCTAGTTTTTGTGAATTTTTTTATCATAAGGAGATTATGCAATTATCAAAAACGAAATCCCTGTAAAAATCAAAATGTGACTTTTAGCCAAATGAGAACGTCTAAGACTCGCGTCGTAACTACAACGCTAAGGTAAGCGGACAACTCGTTTTAAGAAGTCTTTTTCCCATTCTAGACTAGTTGTAAGCTACTGCTACGTTGTACTTACGACACCCTTGTGTCATCGAACGCAATAACAAGCCGATGGCGTACGCAGCTCTTGTGTTAACAGATCTATCCCAATAATGGGCAATTTTTCACACAGCTGGGGCCTAAATGATGAAACCGCTATGCGTTCTGAGTTAATGTTGGCCAAAGATGTCAATAATGGTTAACTTTAGCAGCATAGACCTAAAACTGATCAATCGGATTAGCTTGTCACATAGATGCACTCACTGCCTTAGATAACAAAATCATCAGATAAAACACGACGACGCATAGGTAGGCAGAATTTTAACTGTTGTCATTTCCTCTGCAATACATATATTAAAGATGTGTGTGAGCGTGCCACGCGCACACATTTATCGACGAAGTACATATATGCATTTGTGTTAAACAATTATATGGATATTATATTTTATTATCAAGATAAAAGGGTTATCTCGATATCTTTCTATACTAAGCTTAACAGATAAACACACTCTAAGCACCAAATACAATTAAATTTAATCTTTGTTTAGAACGCTCCTAAAAACAAATCCGCATGGAGGCCAAGTAATCCTCAGATTCTAATTGAAATAGTACGGGTCAAGGATTATTAGGTTGACTTAGTTCAGTAGTAAACACAGTCATAAATACGAGGGTTAGAGGTAAACTGACAGTAAACTGAGAACTTAGATAAAAGCACGAACGGAGCTAACAAGGTATAACACTCGGATAAGAGCGAGGGTTAAATGAAGTCTAAGGGTTAGACGGCAATGCAACCTCACCTGTTACAGGTATTTATAATCTAGGTTCATCCTGGCGAGGTTGGTTAGAGTGGTGAGGGAATCAGAGAGAAACAGAGAGAGAGTGAGAGAAGATAGAGAAAGGGAAAAGAGAGACAGGCATATATACAGATAGATAGACATTCTGATATAGAGAAAGGGAGACAGACAGACAGACAGACAGAGGGGGTATACTAACTTAACGGCACAGCTAGAGACATACGGATAGAGACAGATTGGCACACATACATAGACTATGTCGCGACATGAAAAAGTATACAGATAGACATACATAAGGTATAATCTCAAAAAGGTAAAAGGCACACAAAGAGACATACAATTAGACCTACAGACACAGTCACAAGCTTAGAAATTGACGCATACAAACGCTCAACATTTGAAACAGAGACACAACCTGGCAAAAAGAAAAAAGGTGAGAATAATTATGCGCCAAACTATCTTGAAATAATTATATAAAAAATATATCGGAGTTAATAAACTGTTAGCGTATTCTTAACACCAGTTTAATGCTAAACCAGAAACCACAGCGCGCTCTGGTTTGAGATGACCCAACTCTGATAATGTGAGAAGTCACTTGGCTTGAGAGGAGGAAGAGTGAACAAATAAGGATATTTGACACTAAGATAGAGAGAGAGAAAAAAATAGAGAGAGGGAGTGAGATAGAGAGAGACAGAGAGATAAAGAGTGAGATAGAGAGACAGAGGCAGTGAGATAGAGAGAGAAAAAGAGAGTGGCATAGAGAGACAGAGAGAGTGGTATAGAGATAAAGAGAGAGTGAGCTACATAGAGTTACAGTGAGAGAGAGAGAGAGAGAGAGAGAGAGAGAGAGAGAGAAAGAGAGAGAGATACTTTCTTTTAGGAAAAAAAAAATTGTTCAACCCTAAGTCAATTGTATTATTGATTTTTTTTATTTCTTCCCTGTTGTTGTTTTTTATTGTTCTTGGAGAAATTATTAAGGTTTGCCCTTTTTTTTGTAAATCCTTTTTGTCGCCTGCAAAAGAAGGTTATTTAGAAAACTGAAAAAAAAAAAAACAAAGAGAGAGAGAGAGAAAGTGAGACAGAGAGAGAAAGAAAGACAGACAGACAGACATACAAAGACGGTAATGCACACATACAAACAAGCATACAGACAGAGACAGGAACAGGGAGAGGGAGACAGACAGACAAAATGACAAGAAGACAGACAGACACAGAGAGTAAAATAAATAAAAAGGAAACCCAAATAGGACGATCAAAGGAAAGAGGAAGAAACTGGGTGAGTGAGAAAACAATCATAGCAGTTCTTAAAAGAGGTCAGGGCCCGTAATACACAAAAATCGCAGTTCTAGGCGGGGAGGAATTGGCTTTTATTGGGGCTACAGCCTCGCGAACTACCTATAGCCTTCTTCTGTAGCCACACATCGGCACTCGGAGCCCCCCGATTTAAAGGGGATTCAGAGAGGGTATGATCCCCCTCCGCAGTCTTATTCTGGAGTGTCAGTTTGTTTAAGTATGGAGGAAAGTGAGGAATGAGAGAGAGTGGGTGAGTAAGAAAAAAAGAGAGAGGGATGGAGGAAGGGAGAGAGACAGACAGTCAGACAGACTGACAGACGGACAGACGGTTGTTGGAAGATGAAATTGAATGTGAGTGAGAAATGAAACGGAGAGACAGTATGGGAAAGTAAACAGAAGAATGATAGAGAAATAAAAAGGTAGACAAAAAGATGAAAGAAAAAGAGATAGGAGGTTGATAAGTCAATGTCTCATACTAATACATCTACATAATACTGATCTCCTCGCCATGTTAATGGTGTTATTATTGCTATTGTTTTTTATTAATGTTGTTGTTATTATTATTATTATTATTATTATTATTATTATTATTATTATTATTATTATTATGAGTGGAGCCAAATTATTTTACTGGTCTTAAATATGGCTGCGCCTCCCATTGTTAAAGCTTGATTGAGACTGTTCAGGTCGATAGAGCTGATAGAAGTGAAAGCTACGTACTTATCGGGAACAGTGGCATCTCATCAAGGGAGTGGCGGAAGGAAGTGAAGAGGTGAGTATTGTGTGCAAGCATACGACGCAAACAATAAGGCAGAGAAGTGAGCACAGACCAAAACTATAGTTGAGTGACATGTAGGCGGGGACTGTATGTTTGCGTACAGATGTTAATACCTACAATGCAAACATATGGAGGAAATCTAAGTATACAGTTTAAAAGGTGGTAAAACAGAGAGGGTAAGTAGAACAAAGCAGACATGAGAATAAAAGAGGAGCGCCTCGATTTATTTTGGACTGTAGTCTCTACAGCAAAGAGAGAGACAGAGAGAGAGAGAGAGACAGAGAGAGATAGAGAGAGAGAGGAAGAGAGAGAGAGGGGGGGTGGTGCTAAATAATCCTCACGATAAAAACGGTTTTGAGTAAGATGAAAGCACAGTCAAACACTACTCAAGAAATCACTCTACAAAATTAACCACCGCATAGGTATGCGCGAGTGTGTCCTGGCGCCGGTGCTATTTTTAACGTTTACAATAGATAAAAGGTAAACAAAAGTGTGTGTATACAAAGGTGTGTGTGATCCAATCTTATAGAAGATGACTAAGCTGAGCTAAGGAGTTTAAAAAGACGTAAAAAGGCAGAAGATCAGAGAGGGGAGAATCCACATTAAATTATAAGGAAACAACAAAAAATGGGCTATCTCTAGAATATGGATCGTGGAGATAATTAAAAGGAGGAGAATGTTTAATAAGAAGTATAAGCTTTAATTGGCATTGGCGTGGTGGGGAAAAATGGGGTGCAGGAGAGATTAAAAGATTGATGGGTGACTGCATAAATATATCGTTGCTATCAAACAGGATGACAGGTTTTGTATGCTGATGATGATATTGAAATGCGATAATTGGGCTTAAACTAGAGCATTAAATCTCCAACATCAATTTATTTATTATTTTGACCAGTACTTTATAACAAATCATACCAAGTCATAAATCTGGGTATTGTTCTGGTATTGCTTTTGATGAAACGAGAAAAAGTGAAGCATTTTAAAGTGCCAAAATATTTGTCTTTTATCGGAATTCGGAGATAATTTGACAAAACAATAGAACTTAACCAAAAGAATGTTGCAATACTTATTTCTCGATTCAAATACGGTTTACTGATGCATCTTTTGACTTTGTCAACCTACGAGTACTTGTTGGGCGAGTCTATATTTATACGACCAATATTTAGTGAGGGGGATTTCTGTACCTGCAACTTTTGAAAGTAGGGAGACTGTTTGGTTTATAAAAACCGTTACGCCAAGAAAGCGAATATTTTCTTCTAGCTTTAAGTCTCCTGTGTCTATTGAAGAAGTTGCTATTCGACACAGGGCTTTGAGACCGACTTACCTTGAACTTGGCACGTCACACTATACTTATACCGACCGCCAAAGCGATGTTCAAACCTGGACCTCCTGCGTCATAACCGGCTGGTTTAATCGTTTTCCTTTTTGTTAATATCTCTTATTATCCGCAAAATTGTGTTAAAACGAGACATGAGTGAGGTTGGGGATTGTTATATTTAGGTACACCGTCCGTGTTATACGATTTTGTCGAATTTATCGCAATTGGAAAATTGGCTTGTAAGAACATGTATTACGGTTTTTGTTTTCTCACAACCTGTTCGGTGCAAATAGAAAAGAGGATTTTTTTTTAACCCTTTCTTGAGTTGGGAACCACAGAAATAAAAATACCCGAATGCATTGTAAAGTGGCAATAGAAAACAGGGATGGAGTGAAAGGTCATTGGAAATATGTTATTATCATTGTACTGACGTCATAGCGAGAAACAAAAGTTACATGTGAAAAGTCCGTGTAAATGGAAAAAATAGGGTAGTGTAACAGGGGTAGGATTTAAGGATAGAGAGAGAGAAAGTGAGAGAAAAGAGAGATAGAGAGAGAGTGAGAGAAAAGAGAGAGAGAGAGAGAGAGAGAGAGAGACGCTGATTTAAAATGAGGCATTAGAGAGGGAAGGGGTTATTTGATTGTGTATACCCTCTGTGTTATTTGACTATAGTGTCGACTTTATTGCAATAGAGAAATATGCTTGCAGGTACGCGTATTTCGGCTTCTGTTTTCTTAAAATCTATAGAAAGACGCTACGAAGGAAAGATTAAAAAGGGGTGAATAAAGATTGGAAGGAATAGGAGATAGTCAGCAGAGACAGGGATACATAAAAATTGACATAGACAAAACATGGAGCTAGGAAAGAGAAAAATAGAGAGAGGTTCAGAATGACAAAGAGATAGAGAGAGGAAGAGATATAGAAAGAGTGAGAGAGAGAGAGAGAGAGAGAGAGAGAGAGAGAGAGAAAGAGAGAAACACTGTGAGTTCAAGGGAGAGAGAGAGAGAGAGAGAGACAGAGACACAATTATGGGAGAGAGATGGGATTGGAGAGATAGACAGAGAAATGAGAGGGATAGAGAGATGGACATTGTGGGAGAGGGAGTAGGTATACAATCGTGGAGACCAGGGCATGAGATGTGGGGTAGCGTAAGGTAAGAGACGTCGGAGCAATGGGTGGAAAGTAACTTTCCAATCATAGACCAGTAAATGAAAGAGACAAGTCGCTTATGTAAAACAGAAAGAAAAAAATTAAAGAAATCGTCGTAAATATTGCGGAAAATACTAAAAAGCAAGTACTGATTCAATTTGAGATCAAATGAAAAGCCACTTTAACTAATTCTTCAATTCATTTTTTTAGAGCTGACAAGCTCTACCTGCCCAGCCAGACGGAAATCTATTTTTGTTTTGTGGAAAAGACTGGAGACGACAGGTTTCTGAGGTGGATTTTGGGTTGGTTCGTTTTTAAACACCCAAAGTCAGCAACAATGTTATTTCTCGGAGGGGTCTCAAGGCTAATATTTGACAAGTTTTTAATGCTGCCAAACAGAGACAGAATTAGGATATCAAGCTTTCTCTAAATCGATCACATTATAGGTATACTGACAAACGAAACAACCAATTGGCGACAAAGACAAGAACATTGTTGATTGATTGTAGGTTCGAACCAGGGATCTCTCGAATAGAAGCCCATCCCTTTTCACTTGCCACCCTGCCCCAGTGTATAAAGAGGTATCATAATATTAGAGAATATCCAACAATATGCAACATTTTTTTTGTCCTGATTTCACACAGCAATCATTCATAGACATAATTTCTGCAATACACACCAGTTGCACCAAACTCAGATAGTTTGTTTTTGGTTTTCTTATTACATACCTTACTTGTTATTTGCAGCTTCAAATGATGATTCAGCATAGCTAGAGACAGTGTTACAGTACTGTAGAGCTAGATAAAGATTCTAGACAGAAGCAGCTATGGAGACAATTATTTTTAACTTAAGATGGAATCAAGTGGGGGATGTAGTTACTTTTTTTTCGCTGTCGGTATACCATGTCTATTTTCAAGCCTAAAAAAATAGTTTGTACAGCCTAATAACTCAAAGAAGTAGCTTTCTCTGAATCTTACGCAATTTCCTGCCTTCATTGTTGACTTTGCCTTTTACTCTCTTTGAATTGCAATTACCAAGAGGAAGTAGATTTAGACTCCAATTCTACTATGTATTAAGATGTAGTAGCGGAGCATCCAAGTTTGCGTCTTCTGGTAATTACTTCCCCGTATGTGGGGATTAGATTTATTTCAAGCCTAAAAATGAAAAAAAAAATATTTATAAATTTTTTAAATAAACTGGTTTTCCAAGAATTTTGGTTTACAAAAAAGCTGACACCTCTAGGAAAAGTGAGTTCAATAATTGCTGATATTGTCCAGGAAGCGTTTAGCCAGGAATCCAGTTATCATCGGTGTCAGCCCGCGGGCCGTTATTTTCCTGGAAGTGACGAGTGTGGATGCACAGGAAGGGCCAGAGATGGGGGTGCTGAGACTGCGGTCACAGTAGAGACAGTAAAGACTCCCTCCCAGTGGACGTTCTCGAGATTATTGTATTTCACCAGGTTTATTTATAGGCCCGTCAAAAAAAGTTCCGTAAATAACGTTCTAAGATTTTTGTTTGCAATTTTTTGCTATTATTTTGCGTGTTGGTTTAAAGGCCACACAAAAAATTAATGTGGGTGGTTGCGATATAAATCAAGAAAAAATAGTTAAAACATTATCCGATGATAGAAGAACTTCTTCTATTTACTTTTCTTTTTTTTACAACTTCCTCCTCTTCCTCTTCCTCATCTTCATTTCCTTCCTCTTTGTCATTCTCACATCTACCCTTCTTATTATTTTCCTCCGACTCCAACTCATACTTCTTACTGTTCTTCTTCTTCTTCTCAAGACATAACTCTAAGAAATCCTCTGACGCAAATAATTGATGAGATAAGTTGAACAAATCTAGAGTTTGGTATATTGGAATGTTTGTACTATTGTTACTACTATTACTACTACTACTACTACTACTACTACTACTACTACTACTACTACTACTACTACTACTACTACTACTACTACTACTACTACTA
>RQTK01001002.1:56971-70085 GCA_003991915.1 Elysia chlorotica | reverse complement strand
AGAGAGAGAGAGAGAGGGGGGGGGATAAAAAGGAGGGGACGGGGTGAAGTGGAGAGTCACAAGGGTCTCACACAGTACGTTTTGAGCAGTAAATCCTAGATGTTTTACATGTAAAAAGACTTACCATGACAGTATAATTTAAACCTGGATTAGCACGAAGGCGCCATGTTTTCAGTTGAAGGTTTAGCACGTCCTATGGTCTAATTAAGCAAGGTACACAAGGCAATTTCCCGAATATTTATATTGTTCAAACAAAAATTCCAATCGCTCAACATAATATCATAAGAGATAATCAAAAGGATAATATAGGGCAAAAGCTGTACAAAATATTAAAATCATTAAATAACAAAAAGGTGTGTGAGAAGACAATGTCAAACACCAGCTATGTTTTGCTAGAATAGATATTAAAATCTGAATCCATCATAATAGCCTGCCCAAAACAATTTTTGGTAGACTCGTTCAATCATTCCCTTCACCACCTGGCCATTTCATTATCAATCTTAATCTAGGCTTAAATATACTTTTTGTTAGTCTTAGAGAGAGACGGGGGGAAAGAGAGACAGAGAGAGAAAGGGAGGAGGAGGAGGAGGAGAAACAGAAAGACAGAGAATTGTGTGGCTCATTCACTATAGAAAATGAGACTATGCTACTACTACTACTACTGCTACTACTACTGCTGCTGCTGTTGCTAATGATACGACTCCTACTATTACTCTACCTAATAAACTGATCGTTGTTTGCTTGTTTTTTCTACTGTTGTCTGGTTAATCAATTATATTGCCAAACGATTATTAAGATTTCTATTCACTTAAATGTATTAATCAATTAACAAACAGTTGTTCCTCTAACAAGTTTAGTAACACATATGCAAAACGTAATATCTCAGTGTTAATAATTTTATTTTCTGTGGCCTTTTGTACATTCAGCATTAAGGGCTTTGTTAAAATTAGTTCCATTGTTTATCTCTCTATCTCTCTGTTTCTTTAGGTCTTTTCTATGTGCATTTCTATCTCTCTGTCTGTCTGTCTGTCTGTCTATCTGTCTATCTATCTATCTATCTATCTATCTATCTATCTATCTATCTATTTATCTATCTATTTATTTATTTATTTATACATGTATATCTATATATCTACCTGTCTGTGAATATAGCTATCTATTTTTCTCTTCTCAATCGTTCTATCCATATCAATCTAGTTATTTATCTTTTATGAATCGTTTTACATAAGTGCATTTCTTCATCTATACATATTTCCATCTATCCATCAAACCGCCACGGTGTTAGTGCACATGTCACTCATCTCTCTCTCCCCTCCCTTCTTTCTCTCTCTCTCTGTCTCTCTCCCACCCTCTCTATCTCTCTCTCTCTGCCTTTCTCTGTCTCTCTCAATATCTCTCTGTCTCTCTCTTTCTCTCTATCTCTCTCTCTCTTCCTCTCTCTCTCTCTCATTCTCTCTATCTCTCTCTACCCTTCTCTCTCGTTTTCACTATTTATCAATCTACTTATCATTATGCGTATTTGGTTCTCTTTTACCCGTTGTTTTCTTTCTGTGTCTACCTGTATGAGCATGTTTTACAACTCTCAAAATATCTTTTCTCTGATAGCAAGTTTCCCTGTTATTCCCTATCTCTACTGTGGATCGCTCTGTTTTCCTACAATTTGTCTACATATTTATAATGTAGGCAGAAAGGACAACAGCCCTTCAGGTCTATTGTAGGAAATGGGAAGATTTATCAACTTCAAGTTTAACAAACGCCAGCACTTCGCCTCTAATTCATTAATCTCCAGTAACCGTTCAAGATTCGCCCAACGACATCGATTTTTTACTCTAAACGGACAAATAAAAATTGATTCCCAGTGACGTTGTCTGGCGTTTGAGAGCATTTTCTGAGCTGTTACTACGTCTGCACTCGACAAGTATCTGTAGCCCCGATCAATCGTGTTAAGATAACTCGATAATTGTGCTGAATATCTCCAGATAACAGCATGGGGAGAAACACTGACGTGAACAGCGGATCAAGTAGAAATAAACACGGGTGTTAAATCAACAAAACTTTTAGTCCATTTATCTTGAACTTCACAGCAAGGCCAGATGGTGTTTACTACTTTATTTAATCTGTTATTTGGGCATGGAATAATAAATTACAGATTTTTTTATTGTGTTGTTTATTTATGCTGACACTTGCACTGGTAAAATTAATTATCTATAATAATGACATTTTAAATACGGTAATGAAAAGAAAACTCAATATCAATTCACTCTTAGCTGTGTATTTCGTAAGTTTAAAACTCACTCACCACGGTGGAAAGTTCAATTTCCAATCAAATTACCGAATAACAAAACACAAAACAAATAACTGGAATTTCCAGGAAAATAGCGCTGAAGCACCGACTCTCGCTAGTCGCTAGCAGTATATCCGCTCTCTCAGCCAAACACACTGGCATCGGAGGCAATGAGTGACGGGAGGCCGTGGGTACCTCGCCTCGGAAGTCTGACAGCGTATATACAACCCTCAGGCCAGGTCAGAGGGGGGGGGGGGGTCGAGGGGGAACCAGTGGCCAAGCGAGCGTTCGATTCCTTAAATTTCTTTTTACGCAGAGCTATCTTTCGTGCGTGCACATAGATATAGAATGTGATCTGATTTATCCATGCAATCTGATAAAATTGCTCCAGAAACATTACTCATGCTAACGGTTGCCACAGAGAGAGAGAGAGAGAGAGAGAGAGAGAGAGAGAGAGAGAGAGAGACAGACAGACAGACAGACAGACAGAGAGAGAGAGAGAGAGACAGAGAGAGAGAGAGAGACAGAGAGAGAGACAGAGACAGAGACAGAGACAGAGACAGACATTGTAATTGATTTATAAATAAAATTAATACAAGAGTTCCCCGCTTTAAATGTAAAAAGAATTCAAAGTATCCATTGCAAAAAAAAAGTAAAATTAAGTTACAGAAAATGTTTTTATATTGTTTGTGTGCTTTTTTCAAAAATGTGTTGATATTTCGCTAACAGCGGTGTCAGGTTCATTAAGTAACAGTAGCAACAACATTAACAGTAATAGAAATAGTAGTGGTAGAGTAGCAGTAGAAGTAGCAGCAGTACTAACAGCAGTAGGAGCAGCAGTAGTAGCAGCAGCAGTAGTAGTAGTAGTAGTAGTAGTAGTAGTAGTAGTAGTAGTAGTAGTAGTAGTAGTAGTAGTAGTAGTAGTAGTAGTAGTAGTAGTAGTAGTAATAGTAGTAGTAGTATGCAAGGGACACACACATTTTAAAAAAGGTATAGTGCAGCTCTAAGAATACAAAACGTTACAAAGACGTAAGCTTTCGACCTTTAAGTCTTCTTCAGACAATATAACAGAGATAAAAAGACGTATACAATAAAGTAATACAATCTTTTTTACTTTATTGTATATCTCTTTTTATCTCTTACATGTGGGATCTTATTGTGTAGCTATACATTGTTATATTGTCTGAAGAAGAATTAAAGGTCGAAAGCTTACGTCTTTGTAACGTTTTGTATTCTTAGAGCTGCACTATACCTTTTTTATATTTGATCCAATTCGTTTGGTGCCATAAAGCATAACTATAAATTGTTTCAGATACATAGAGAGACTGAGAGAGAGAGAGTGATAGAAGAGAAATAGAGAGAGAGGGAGATGGAGAAACAGACAGACAGGCAGACAAACAGTTAAACTACGCATAGGCCAAGACTAAACATTTATACAAAGAGAGAGATAGAGAGAGAAATAGAGAAAAAGGGAGACAGACAGGCAAACAAACAGTTAAACTACGCATAGGCGAAGACTAAACATACACACGAAAAGAGACTAGACGGAAAAACTATCAAAATAAACCGACATACATGAAGCCCCAAATTCAGTGAAAGAGAACTAGAGAGACAGAAGAATTATGCAGTGCGAATGGATTATAAAGTTTTATTATCCAAAAAACTATGACACTAGAATTTTTACACGGCGAGAAGCCTTTTTAGATTAAAGGAATAGCTCGATTTCGCAATGCGAAAAAAAAAAAGAAATTTTTTATTTCATTTATTTTTTGTAATCAGCGATAAAATACAACTAATGATGCACATCTAGATTTAAAGCAAAATAAGGCAAAAGCTGTTCATGAAAACGAACGGGTAACGTGATTTCGAACAATTATATGAGAGTTTCTGTGTTTTCTTCCTATAACCTTTTCCGCATCCTAGATTACATGAGTTAATAGTACCTAGGCCTGAAGTAGACGCACTGGTTAACGTATTAGATCTGGGTATTAGATAGAATCAACTCCGACCAAGCTAGTGTGCACACAAGTCAGTTTTTCTCTTTCCCACTTTCTGCCATTCTCAACCTCATTTTGCGTTTTATCCCTTTTCTATATCACTCTTTCTCTTTTTTTCTTTCCTTCTCTCTCTGTCTCTCATTCTCTCTCCTTCTTTGTCTCTCTCGGTCTCTCTTATTTGCATCTCTTTTTCTCTCTATCTCTTCTCATTGTCCCTCTGTCTTACCCTCAAGCTTTATATTTCTCATTTTCTATCTCTGAAATCTCTCATTGTCTCTCTATCTTTCTCTTTCTCACCCACTCCAACAACCATAATTTTCTATAGAGCTGTGTTGTTACTACTTTGTGTATGTCGCCTTTTTCTGCCTATCTGTCTCTGTCTCTCTCTGTCTATCTATTTATCTCTTTCCATCTCTGTGTCACTATCTGCTGGTTGTTTAATCGACTCACCCACCATTATTCAGCCCCTTGCATGCTCAACCAGCAATAGATCGAGTAATCAGAGGCAACGATTGTAAAAATGGTATGCTGTTTTGGTAGGCAGCTAACGTTGTGACAGCAATAACACTTAATGTTATTCCTTTGTTACATCATTTTTCTTGCTTCAACAATAAGCTTAGTGACGCTCTAAAGCTATTTTGAAAGCTGTGAGAAACTTTTCAGAAAGTTATTGACAGACCCTGCGACTTTGGTATGGAGTGTAGAAAATAATCGAATAGATCAATGAATCTTCTCGTTGTTCTCTGCTCAAGTCTTGCCGACAGGTAACTCGTGTCTATGCTAATCGTGTTCGTTCCATACAAAGATCGAATCTCCTCTATCGATCTTGGCACCGAGAATGGGTTAATTGGAGTACGCTTGACCCATGAAGGTCTGACGCTTCAAGTACAAGTGAATGTACAACTAGCATGTTCAGGAAGGCTGCGTTGCTGTTGATTAGCATTGTTGTTGATCCCCTTGTTTTCTTCTTGTGACGATTATGTTTATTATACAATTATTATTACTTTTATTATTATTATTATTATTATTATTATTATTATTATTATTATTATTATTATTATTATTATTATTATTATTGTTGTTGTTGTTGTTGTTGTTGTTGTTGTTGTTGTTGTTGTTGTTGTTGTTGTTGTTGTTGTTGTTGTTGTTGTTGTTGTTGGATTTGCTTTTTTTCGCTGTTTTGTTTTGTTTCTTGTTTTATGATTTTTTTTTCTAAACCTTGGTTTAAATTATATAAACAACCATAAGACTTCTAAATTCTAAATTCTAAAACCAGTCCTGTTTTTATAGACTTCTCTCACGTTTGTAGCTATTATGCTTTTATCCTTGACACGACTGCCTTCGTACAAAACAATTAATTTCTTTTATCAGAAGACGCGAACTGCATGCAACGTTCAATTTCCATTTTAATTATCAGAGAACGTTAATGGCTTACAGCTAATTCTAGTATGAACCTAACAAATGTGTTGACAGTCTTGACACTGAATTTGTTCTCACGTTTTTCAAAGACTTAACAATATGTTTTAACCAAGTTGGTGTTCACAACCCTCAGGATAGGGCTATATTAAAAGTATCAAATATTTTATGGTTTTTTCCTTAGACTCTACAAATGCCCGTTATCATTTCATACTCTTGTATAGCGAAAGCAAATCAACGAGTGTAAACATAAATATTTAACTTTCTGTAATCTAGCCAAACTAGTTTGTAAACCTTTTACTGCATCACATTGTGGCATGCCTGTCTACTCTTTAAACGTTTTGATACATCCGAAAATAAGTTAAAGAATATTTTGATATTTATTATAGCTGCACTAAAAATATCACAACTTTCTGAAATCTACTCCTATACTTTTATTGGCATTCATTTAACTAAACGATATCTTTGCAAAATCCGGTTTAATCTGTTCTGTCGTATTTAATCTTAAAATAAGAAAGAACAAAAAAACTTAAAGTTAAAAGGTCGTAAGACTTCTTATTCTTATATTGTTATATTGCTACGCCTTGTTTGTGCATTCTATCCTTTGTCTGACTGTCGACTTATCTATACCGACTTCTCTAATTTTGAGATATATTTTGTATTGTAAATTTTTACTCTCAGAGCGAAAGAATAATCCTTTTATAGAGATTTCTTGATTTGCATGATCGTACTGTTATCACATTCAAGATAAACAATTAGAAAAAGACATTTTAAATTTTAAACCTCATGAGAAAGGGTGTTTCTGTCAGTGTAAACATTTAACTATGCGTTTTAAGAACACCTCGCAATACCTATCTAACAACCAAGCCAAGTTGTTAATCCGGTATGGCACAATGCATAGTCGGTCTCTTACTCCAGTGTACTCTAAACTTGACCTATCAACATTCTCATTCACATACCGATATCCAAATGTCAGCTCACGCATTGCAATCAATAGTAAGCATGTCGCCTACCTCTTTAAAAATAGTTTTATGGACACTGATTTCCATTTTGATTTCCGATATCATGGTATGAACAATTGTTTGAGACTTGGCTCTCCAGCCCTCCAGCCAGCGACCATGTTGATGCAGCTGGCGTTCCAATCTTCTCTTAATTATACAGCGTTAAGCCACATCATGTGAATATAAACAGAACGTAATAATACACATTAATGCTCTTTTTCTCTCCGTGTCTTGAAATGGGTATTAAATTATTTGTTTCTCCTTTTTTTTGTAAAATATTAATAGTTTGCCTTCTTTCTGGAACCAATAATCTTCTTTTCATCTCTCTAGATTCATTAATGAATGGCCTGAAGACGAAAAGAAATATTCAAAGGTTTTTGTTCAGTTTACAATAGTATTACGTCTCTAAGGTTTCAAAAAATAAATCTTTCAGAGATGGGCTAGCCAGCCAATATCCGCTGATCGCTTCTATCTTGATCCAGTCCGATCAAAGAAGCGTGATTAACGCGAATCCTTCCCGTGGGGTTTCCAGTCTTAGATGGGTTAAGTTAGTGATCTGGATCTGTGCGTCGCTAAGTTAGTAGCTGTTCCAATACTGAGTAGGAAATCGTTAGTACAGCAGTGCTGGTCAGAGATGGGACACGTCGGCCTCCAAAAATCAAAGCAGAAGGTTCGGATTCCAGTTCCGCATTCGCCGCCGCGTTATGCGCTACTGATTGTGTCGGTGTCATCAGTATAATTTGACGAGCCATGTCACAGGTATCCCAACATTAAATAGTAGAGATCGTCACGTCGAATAGGGAATGATCATCCCTGGCTAGTCTACCCTACGTTTAGGAATGTGCTGAAGATTCAGATACTGGTCGTTTGGATAAAGTTCTGCTATAGAACAATAATTGTGGTTTATGTGAATCCCTTCCCTTGGGTCCTCGCTTCAATTTGGTTACGTTAATAATTTGGATCTAAGTGCCGCTTAGATTGGTCTGAGTCCAAGAACTAGATAGGATCGCTACACCAAAATCGATGCCTCGCCAATCCTCGCCCAAGCTGATAGCTACTGGTTGGGTCGGTGTCCATATCAAGAGATCGGCTTAGATAATGGTCTATGTAATTCCTCACTGTCTCTGTCTGGCAGAATGTAAAAATGTCATATGTAAGTTTTAGGACTCGATCATCCGAGTTATATCCTTGCTGATGGTATTGAATTTTAAGAAACCAACCAACTAAACCGGCTGAAAGTCAGAAGGAGTAAAGAATAATAACCGCTAGTATGTCAGTTCTGGTTGGTTCGGTTGGTTGGGTTGGTTTAACGTCCAACAGCAGCACTATATAGGCTATATTGTGGACGGGCCCCAAGACTGAAAGTGCATTTTCCTGAATGGAGAGAGGAGTGTAGAGAGATGTGATAGAACGTGAGGGTGAGTATGAAAGAGCGAGAGAAATTGACAGATTAAAAAGAGGCAGACATTATAAAGGAGAGGAGGAGAGAGGGGGGGGAATAGATTGAATGACAGATGCGTTCATCATATGCCTATTTTATCTATTTCGTTTGCAAGATATGTCACAATGCGTCAGGCATAGGCTTTAATTGTTTGAGGAGAATAACACTATTTCCATCCAAGTGACTTCCTTTTTATCAAAAAGAAGTAAGAAACTATAATGCGGGTAAATTGCGTTGAAACCTCACCTGTGTGTGTTCTCCACAATCAAACGTTTATCATTTTATGTCTAACGTGCTTTGTTTTGATATTGTCTTAATTGTTTCTAAAAAAAAAAAAGGGAAAGATTTTTGAAGACTTAATTGGTTCAGTAGGAGTATTATTGGGCCACAAACTTTTTCTACAAAAATGGGGAAAACGGAGAAGAAGAAAAAACATTGTTAGCAGTAAAATAAGGATTAAAA
The DNA here is from genome assembly GCA_003991915.1 of Elysia chlorotica. Classification (NCBI taxonomy): domain Eukaryota; kingdom Metazoa; phylum Mollusca; class Gastropoda; family Plakobranchidae; genus Elysia; species Elysia chlorotica. Next base: position 61,484 of record RQTK01001002.1, on the reverse strand, counting down.
CTACATGCCGTCTAACTCTAAGGTTTCGAGAACCAAGCTTATGTAAGTTAATATAATAAGGCGCTTCGAACGATCTATGACATAATTTTATTGCACGGTCAGCTTTATCTTTTCAGTAGAAAGATAATTATCCTACCTGTGTTTGTTTTGACCTTTACTAGCTTGAAGGTAAATATTTCCTGGAACAACATACTCAGGAAAAGAAAGTGAAGTTCTTCCTTATCAGAATTTGACTCTAACTTAAGTGACATGAAAAATATCAAACTTTCGCTAAGTTCTACAACATATAAGCACATATACGATGTATCTTGTAATGTTGGTCTTCGTGTTAACTGTTAATACACCAATTCAAATCACTCCAACCTCCAGGAATATGTCTAGGTATCTCTAAACCATATCGAGACAGATAAATTGACGGCAATGCATCTTTGCAGATATAAAAATCATGACAGTGTAATGGCTACGCTTTTTTTTACAATTATTTGTATGTGTACAGTTACCTAAACTGGCATAGCAGCACAAAATATAATGCTTTCCTGTCGTCCTGATACTTCAAAATACGTATATCTTCTTGAAATATTGTGCATTGGCAAGGTTAGTTTGGGTTGGCGTAGAATCATGTGTGTGTGTGTGTGTGTGTGCTGCATTTTACTCTAAATGTCATCAGTGTTAGGATAACATTTCCTGTTATATTTTGAGTAGTGTTTTGTAAATGTCATTGTGCGTGTCTTTGAACCGATTCTGTGTTTTTGTTGGGTTTTTTGTGTGTTCATGGTCTGTGTTCATTGTGAACGCTTGTCAGTGTTGCTCGTTCTGGAAGTTTCTAATGTTACACTTTAAATTGAGATCACATTTTGGATCTCGTCACTTTTGGTCAGGTCCTGTTCCTGTGTGGAGCGGTATGTTCTGTTTAGGTACGTTAAAGTTTATATTGTATATTTAATCGATGTTATAGAAGTAGTTTTCTCATTTAAAATGTAAATTTATATTATTCAATTCTAGTTAATAAACCTCTCGATGCAGTCAATGTGTTTGTTTGATTATTCGTATTTATAACTCGCTAAATCATCCCTGAGTTATGTCCTTCAAAAAATACGTATATCTTCTTGAAATATTGTGCATTGGCAAGGTTAGTTTGGGTTGGCGTAGAATCATGTGTGTGTGTGTGTGTGTGTGTGCTGCATTTTACTCTAATTGGGAGAGAAGGCTCTTTTGTAAAATTGTAGCTCGCAAAAGTTATTCTGAATACCATCTTAATCTCCTCGCTCAATTTTTACAATTATGTCAAATTAGCTACCTAACAGCTTTGTTGAAAAGTTACGAAAGAAACGAAGTTCAAACGAATAATAGGATAATTATCTTCTGATACCACCTTTTAATCGTGCTGTCGGTGGGAAAACTTTATCAATCAATTTTAAAGCAAACATAAAAGAATCTTAACAAATTTATTAATAATAAGGATCTTTTTAGAACCTCTGACGCTTAAATTCCCAACTTCAAACATTGGTTCTTGCAAGAGGTCTGGATTAAGTATGGAACTCTGAATAACAAGATTTGTTACTAATTCCATAGATATGAACTGTTTCTCTTCAAGAAAAACTGCCGGACCATAGGAACATTTTATTAAATGTATCAATCAATCAAGAGAGGAGTTGCGTCCTTAAATGTGCCTCTATTTGCTCTTGAGAGTTAGATTGAAAATAATTTTACAAAAAGAAAATCAATAATCTTTTTTTATATATAAAAATCAAAACCAGAAATATGGCAGTCTTTGCAGCGGGATCATACGAAAACGTTGTTAAATTAATGTGCCATCCATTATTCACAGAAGATTTTGCCTGCTAACGACTGCAGAGCCAGCTCATGTTTCTCCGCAAGTTTGCCTCCATCCCCAGATGATGATGCGCCTTCGGTTTATAAGCTGGGTGTGAGGGTATCATTCCCCGACAGCTCATGTATGCCGCTAATGACGCGTAAGATGGTCTGAGATTGCAACATAATTCTTTATTGTGTGGAGAGGCAGTAGAGTTGGAGAGAGTGTCTTGGCGTGGAGAGACAGAGAGGCACAGAGAGTATGGGAGAGGGAGGAGTGTATGGTGGGAGACAAATGGACACAGAAGACATGGAATAAGCAGTAGGGGAAAGATGTAGAGAGACATGGAGAGAGAGAGATAGGGTAAAGGCTGTCTGGGTGTATAGATACAGAGGAATTAAAAAAACTAAAGGAGGTGAGGCTCAATAGAGAGAGAGAGAGAGACAGAGAGAGAGAGAGAGAGAGAGAGAGAGAGAGAGATTGAGAGTGTGTGAGAGGGATGATTGACAGAGAAACCAAGGTACGAGAGTGCAAGAGAGAAGGAAGGGTCAGAGATAAAGACAGATATAGAGAGTCGGAGAGAGAACGAGTGTGTGTAGAAGAATGTCGGATTTTAGAGACACAAAGGTACGGAAAGGGATAGAGGGGGTGAGGGTTAAAAGAGAGAAACACTGTGAGTTCAAGGGAGAGAGAGAGAGAGAGAGAGACAGAGACACAATTATGGGAGAGAGATGGGATTGGAGAGATAGACAGAGAAATGAGAGGGATAGAGAGATGGACATTGTGGGAGAGGGAGTAGGTATACAATCGTGGAGACCAGGGCATGAGATGTGGGGTAGCGTAAGGTAAGAGACGTCGGAGCAATGGGTGGAAAGTAACTTTCCAATCATAGACCAGTAAATGAAAGAGACAAGTCGCTTATGTAAAACAGAAAGAAAAAAATTAAAGAAATCGTCGTAAATATTGCGGAAAATACTAAAAAGCAAGTACTGATTCAATTTGAGATCAAATGAAAAGCCACTTTAACTAATTCTTCAATTCATTTTTTTAGAGCTGACAAGCTCTACCTGCCCAGCCAGACGGAAATCTATTTTTGTTTTGTGGAAAAGACTGGAGACGACAGGTTTCTGAGGTGGATTTTGGGTTGGTTCGTTTTTAAACACCCAAAGTCAGCAACAATGTTATTTCTCGGAGGGGTCTCAAGGCTAATATTTGACAAGTTTTTAATGCTGCCAAACAGAGACAGAATTAGGATATCAAGCTTTCTCTAAATCGATCACATTATAGGTATACTGACAAACGAAACAACCAATTGGCGACAAAGACAAGAACATTGTTGATTGATTGTAGGTTCGAACCAGGGATCTCTCGAATAGAAGCCCATCCCTTTTCACTTGCCACCCTGCCCCAGTGTATAAAGAGGTATCATAATATTAGAGAATATCCAACAATATGCAACATTTTTTTTGTCCTGATTTCACACAGCAATCATTCATAGACATAATTTCTGCAATACACACCAGTTGCACCAAACTCAGATAGTTTGTTTTTGGTTTTCTTATTACATACCTTACTTGTTATTTGCAGCTTCAAATGATGATTCAGCATAGCTAGAGACAGTGTTACAGTACTGTAGAGCTAGATAAAGATTCTAGACAGAAGCAGCTATGGAGACAATTATTTTTAACTTAAGATGGAATCAAGTGGGGGATGTAGTTACTTTTTTTTCGCTGTCGGTATACCATGTCTATTTTCAAGCCTAAAAAAATAGTTTGTACAGCCTAATAACTCAAAGAAGTAGCTTTCTCTGAATCTTACGCAATTTCCTGCCTTCATTGTTGACTTTGCCTTTTACTCTCTTTGAATTGCAATTACCAAGAGGAAGTAGATTTAGACTCCAATTCTACTATGTATTAAGATGTAGTAGCGGAGCATCCAAGTTTGCGTCTTCTGGTAATTACTTCCCCGTATGTGGGGATTAGATTTATTTCAAGCCTAAAAATGAAAAAAAAAATATTTATAATAAAAAATTTATTTGACCAAAAGGTTCTTAAAACCAAATGTTTTAAGCTGACACCTCTAGGAAAAGTGAGTTCAATAATTGCTGATATTGTCCAGGAAGCGTTTAGCCAGGAATCCAGTTATCATCGGTGTCAGCCCGCGGGCCGTTATTTTCCTGGAAGTGACGAGTGTGGATGCACAGGAAGGGCCAGAGATGGGGGTGCTGAGACTGCGGTCACAGTAGAGACAGTAAAGACTCCCTCCCAGTGGACGTTCTCGAGATTATTGTATTTCACCAGGTTTATTTATAGGCCCGTCAAAAAAAGTTCCGTAAATAACGTTCTAAGATTTTTGTTTGCAATTTTTTGCTATTATTTTGCGTGTTGGTTTAAAGGCCACACAAAAAATTAATGTGGGTGGTTGCGATATAAATCAAGAAAAAATAGTTAAAACATTATCCGATGATAGAAGAACTTCTTCTATTTACTTTTCTTTTTTTTACAACTTCCTCCTCTTCCTCTTCCTCATCTTCATTTCCTTCCTCTTTGTCATTCTCACATCTACCCTTCTTATTATTTTCCTCCGACTCCAACTCATACTTCTTACTGTTCTTCTTCTTCTTCTTCTTCTTCTTCTTCTTCTTCTTCTTCTTCTTCTTCTTCTTCTTCTTCTTCTTCTTCTTCTTCTTCTTCTTCTTCT
>RQTK01001002.1:47500-50505 GCA_003991915.1 Elysia chlorotica | reverse complement strand
TAATAATCATAATAATAATAATAATAATAATAATAATAATAATAATAATAATAATAATAATAATAATAATAATAATAATAAAAAGAAGAAGAAGAATAAGAAGAATAAGAATAAGATTAATAATAAGAAAAATTATAATAAAATAATACGGTATACTTATTTGGTTTATAATTCTCAGAATTTAATAACTGAATCAGGATAATGTTTCATTATTTTATATTTGTTCCAAATTGTTGAAAAACATGAGTCATGCTTAGTAAGCAGAGGTATCATAGGGTCATTTTGTTCTAAACATTTTTCTCATGTGTCCCCAAAGCTTTATCGCTTTTTTTTAAGCGAATATAAGTTGCAAGGATTAGCGTTACTCAAGCCTCTGCGTATTGCTTCATGTAACTTTAGGCCAAATAGGTTATTGCTCCTGTCTGCCAACAAAGCTACATAACTCTTGTTTAAACAGTCCTTATCCTTGTGCCTGACTCATGAAAAGCAAGCCAGTTTCTTTTTTTTTTTTTTTTACTTCTTATTTTTCTCTAAATTTTTGTTTTTTTTGTTTTTATGCATTAGAGATTGGAACTAAGACGAAAGAGGAAACGAATCTTGGCACGAAGTGATTTTTATATAGATCGCGTATTTATGTTCTAAGACTTGCCCTTGATGTCTTTTTTTTGGCTCATGGCGATTAGAGTGGCTTCTTTGAAAGGTCAGGGCATAGAGCAGGTTGACGCAGTATGCTTTTTCCCTCCATGCACTGAAGATTTCTAACTCTTGAGAACATGTGGCGTCGCGTCGTAAGCCTTCTTATTCTTATATTGTTAAGACGAAAGCTGCGTCTTGTTTGTGCATTCTAGAGGTGTATCCTAGTCCCATGTGCCAGAGGGAAAAAGAAAAGTTATTTACCATGTTTGGCACACCGATCCTTTTCCCTTTGCCATGTACATAATAGATCGCACTCTAAAGAGTTAGTGCATACACCCCGATAAACAAACAGCCTATTTGGGAGCAACTGGTGTCTGTTATTATCATGCCATTTGACATTTAGTCTCAGCGTTGTGTCCTGGACGAAAACATGATGAGCCAGGTGCTCAACAAAATGTGACAATGTGGAGGAGAAAGGAGATAAAGCTCACCGTTGAAATCAATTGGTATGATCCAATGACAGCAGAATTAAATGACATATACAAGTGAGTGTCAATGTGAATATATAAATTTGGAAATGGAGAATTTTAACAGAGGAGCAAGGATAGAGCTTCGGTCTCCAATGAAGGGGGCCTAGTTTCGAGCCTAGCCTCCGCGTTTCTAGAGGGATCGGTGTTGGAATAATTGTGACCGTCCAAATCCTGGTTGTCCCGCTCTCGGGTCTCCTCGACATATTATTTGATCCTTTGAGACTTAGGAGACGTTAAAATAAGAGACATTTTCGCTTTTCCCCACCAAAGATACATTTTAAAAATATGATTATTCAGGCTTGTTGATAAGGAAAGAAAATCACCTGGGGCTTATCTATAAACAAAATTTAGGATCATTACGCTTTCGCTTTAATATAGTGTGAATGGAAACTGCACAATAATAAATTCTCAGATCAAAGTGACATGGCGCACAGCCAAATCTAAATATCAAGACTTGAAGATCTTCCCCATTGTACAGTTGGACAGGATACACAAACAGCCAGAAGTAGACCGGAGTCTGAAGTACACTCACCTCTTTTGTGTGCCCTTCTTGTAGGTTATAAAAACATTGTGGTGTGGACGGTCGATCGAGTGGTGAGTCGGCCTCCTTTTATCTTGGCAAGGCGAGTCGGTATTATAATTATCTACTGTTTATTTAAACTACCTTTCTATATATCTATAATGGTTATCTTTTTTCACCCTAGCCATGGATGTCTGGTAATATATTATCTACATATAAATACTAATGTACTAATGTACTATCTATTTATCTATTTTTAAAATATATAGAAAGTAAAAGATAAAACTTTGAAATTTCTCTCTATTCTATTTCCATTCCCAGCAGGGAAATAATTGAATTCTTCCAAAATGAAATCCATAAACTAATATTATGATACGTGCTTTTAATGTTAGCAATAGCCAAAGAATACAAACAGAGTGGAATGCATGTTAATTTTCAAAGGGGTTGGTCAATAAGGGAACATAAAATCAATACCAAAGATCTTCCAAAATTGACATAGGGATGTCCCAACAAAGAGTTCAAAGGCCAGTTTTACGCTCTGCCCAAGGAAGACATCCACAACAGGGGGCAAACGGCGTTGGAGATGCTATTTGAATTGTGATCTGCCCTTTCTTTAGAAAATCGAAATATGTCATTGGATATCGATCTAACGAAGATGAAAGGGTGCAGGGCCACAAGCTCATTCCAGTTTTGAAGCATTTGAAGATTGCAGAGTTTGAAGAAAACTCCAAGAATTGAACATTTTTAACACTAGAATGCTAATTGGTACGCTAAAATTATGAATTCTCTTTAAATGAGTTCTTTTGGCAATGGAGGCGTTCGGACACAAAGCGAAAAATTGCTGACATAGAAACCGATTAAAAAAAAAAAAAACTAAATCAGGTAGCATGCGGTCTACTTGTTTGTTCCAGACCCTTCGATATTGTAGTGGCTTCCCCCTTGGTTGGTTTCTAAAACGACTAACGCCAGCAACTAGTCTCTATCGCGGGCGGGTCCCAAGACTAATGTCTGAAAATATTAAGTGCTGTCACACATAGATAGATTGAGAATACCAGGGTTCCTGTCTTCGCCGATCACAACATACTGACACCGATCCAACTATTAGAGGTCGAATTCTGAAAAATGTTTTTACCTGATCCCGATCCCCTCTTGTGACCTCCCAAACAGAAGCCCAGCGCACTATAACCTAGATCATCTTGCCTGGGTTTACTGGGCGATTTCTTATGTCTTTTATTTCAGCAGGGAACATGGTGTTAAATTACAGTCTTTTTTTTTTGTTGAAATGATCTACTGATTGTTTAACGTAAAAATATGGAGAT
>RQTK01001002.1:0-42500 GCA_003991915.1 Elysia chlorotica | reverse complement strand
GATTTTATTTTCACAATAAAGACAGTGTTATATATTTAAATCAATGTAGTCTTTTGCAGAAACTATGCCATTTGATTGGTAATTTGTTATAGAGTGTTTCTATCATGTGTGAGTCAAGCGTCTGATCATTATATCAAGAAAAAGTACATACTGCTGCATTCTATTGCCTTAATTCAAAAGTTACGTATTGAGCTGCAGTCAGCCATACGAAATTGTTATGTGTGGACATTGAATTCAATCACCTAACTGTATGGCACCTTTGTTTTGATGTCTATAAGTAAATCATATAATAACATTTTTGCTATAAATAAATGGTTTTCATCCACTATGACCAATTAATATTATCAATGCAGATACTTAACGTTTTTGGACTTAATAAAAGCAACGCTGAGGGAGTTCGACTAATTCATTTGGAAGATTCCCTTTGGCTTTACTGTATTTCTGTCTATACTTCTTACACGTGTTCTTATCTGCAAACGATACCCATTCTGTTACAATGGCAGTTTATTAGGACTGCTAGAAAGGCTGGGCATAGTAATAGCCGTGTTCGCCTTAGCTGTCTGGTTTGAAAGGGCGGCGGTGAAGGGAATGGGATTTCCCCCACAGTTATATGTTCAACAAGCAAAAACGTCATAAAGTCATATTTTAGTACACATTGTTTCCATCTGCGCGCTATTTGATCTGCAACTGTTTTATGGTCTAGCACTACTTAGATAAAGTTACTTGATAGGCTAACAAAAAGCTACGGGTGAACTTTTTTAACTACGTTATAAAAATCTTGGTGTGGAAATCACCTTCCCTATACAAGTCGACGGTGTTCTCAAAGCATCATCGCGAGCAGGATGGAAGATTAATATACTACTGTTCCATCACAAAATAGACATGGTCCCTGTGGTACAGAACTCGACAGTGTATCATCGAGTAACGCCGCGAGCAAGATGTAGGATAATCGATAAATAAAGAAATGCTCTATCACTATAATTTTTACGAGATGGGCGTGGTCCATCACAAGTGTCACGAGATGGGCGTGGTCCATCACAAGTATCACGAGATGGGCGTGGTCCACCACAAGTATCACGAGATGGGCGTGGTCCACCACAAGTGTCACGAGATGGGCGTGGTCCACCACAAGTGTCACGAGATGGGCGTGGTCAACCACAAGTGTCACGAGATGGGCATGGTCCTGGTGGCCGCGCGGAACGGAGACTGGTGCAGCCAGCGGCGGATCTCCGTGCTGTGCGACTTGCTCTCCGAGCTGGGGCAGATGTATGGCGGCGGGACGGGCTCCGGTGGGGGCTCAGGTTCCTGCTCCTCCACCAGCTCCTCCACCACGATCGCCGGTTCCTCGGGTGGTGGCGTCGGGGGCACGGGCTCTGGCAGGGCGTCCTCCTTCTTCTTCTTGCCCTTTTTGTCTTTTGTCAGCGACGACCTCTTCTGTGTGGGGATGAGAGAGGCTCTCAGGGGTGCCTCGGCGGGATGCGGTCCCGGCGATTTGTTTGCGGCGCTGGGCGCGGGGGAGACGTCGTTCTCGTGGGCGTCATGTGCTGCGGAGTGCGGCCTGGTCATGTGACTTTCTTGAGGATACACGCCCTCCACTGAGGTGACTGACGCTGCCCGGGAGTGGACAGTGGAGACAGTGGCGTCGTCCACCCAGCATCGCCAGGGGGGCGTGGGCTCCTCATCCTCAGCATGGTCATGGTGGTCCAAGTGCTCGCTCCGCACGCTGAGGGCGTGGTCGACCAGCGGTGAGACTATGTCAGACCTGCGAGAAAATAAGGTAGAGGAGATATCGTGGTTTTTTATTACGCATTCATTATAATCATTATTATAGTACAAAATGTCTTCCCATAGTTTATTAAAACATCCAAAGATTTCGACGATACATGTATAACGCGACAGATTCGTAATTGTCAAATATCCTGTAACTTTTTTTTTTTTTTTTAGAAGTCGAAATAGAATATTGTTATAATATCTAAATATCCTATAACTTGAAAAATAAAAAAATTGCTTATTTTAGTTATCTTTTTTCAAAATAATCCTAACGGTATGTCTTAATTGTCGCTGTCCTTAGTTTTATGTTATCATAAGTCATAAGTCAATTTTTTTCCGCATGGATTCCAGGTTCCAAAAAAAACAACACCCAAAAGTGCAAACGAGTAAAAAAAAAATTAAGTGCAACTCGTCGAACAAGGGGAAACCATCGCATTATAATTTTTATATAGAGAGATTTACCTACTTGTGCCCCTTTATTAAATTGCTACTGTACCCTTGCCTTAACCACAGCCTTTATGTTCTCTACTAACGGCTGCAGTGGTGTAAAATTGCTATATGACTCAAAATTATTTATATTCCACCTTTATTTTAAAGTAACCTAATGGGATTGGGTTCGTTTAACGTCCAACAGCAGCACTATATAGGCTATATTGTGGACGGGCCCCAAGACGAACGTCTGACAATTTTTATGTGAAAGTAACCTAATCTCGGATTTTAAAAAAAATTATATCTTATGTAATTTAGATATGACTATTTTAGATCTGATGTGTAATGTTGGTGGCCCAGTGATTTTGCGTTACACTTGTTTTGCGGTCGTTCTCTTCCTTTTTTGCACTTGCCCTTTCAATACTTTGATTCTGACACTGTTCGACTTCGACAGAGAATCCTCTTTGGTAGCCTTATTTGCAAATTTCATATATCATGTATGAGTTTTTTTCTGACTCTATCAACCATTACTCCACTCCCTTCACCATCTCAAAGTTTGTAATCTTTTTTATTGTTTTTGCCCAATGCTAGTACAAAATAAAACTCTTAACCATGGTAGATTTTCAGTAAAATAACATATAATCGATTGCTTTTTTTTAATCAGACAAGCCGTGCAAAGACATGTTTTTCCACATAATTATGCTGTAGTCAATGGTGAGAGAAGAATAAGAGAACGATTGATTGATGGACTAATAGAGAGAGTGAGAGAAAGTCATGAAGAGTGTGAGAACGAGCTCAAGAAGTCGGCTGATACACTTTGTAGTTAAAAGGGAATTTATTGCATTCAGTTGTACCAGGTGTAGAACCAGAATCGGAGGAAGAGGATAAAAGTATGTTCTTTGCAGGGCCCTTCCTTACCGTCACGGATAGTACCTGCAATGGTAATATTACACCATCTTTCTCTCCCCAACCCACCCTTGTCTCTCTTCTTTTTTTAACTATTTGTTCGTTTTGACTCTAAGAGTCTCACGTGCAGTGAGCATGTCTTCAGTCCGTTCAACTACAAGTAGATTTTATACACTTTTTTATTAAAACAAGACTTGTTATTTGGCCCGAATGTTGTAGCTGTTGTACGCGACATATGCCATGATAAGACTATATATAGTGTATCATGGGTGAATATTTAACAACTCTTATAATATGCCACATAATATTTTAGGTCGTCAAAATATTATAATGGGACCGGTGACAGTTACATAATTCTATGTTACTTTGTCAACTTAAAAATTATGCTGAACAAAAGCTCGTTTGGTTCTGACGCTCTTAGGCCCTGTTTGCAATCCTGCGGACACGATCAAACTCCGACATTGAAACATGATCTAGCCTCTGCTTTGTTTGCCGTGGTGGTTCCAGAAAAGGGGTTTTGTTTCTTTGATTGCAGTTACTATGGACTTAAGGTCTTTGTTTCACCACATTGGGGACTCCGGTGGTGCTGCATAACAATGTCAGAAAAGTTGTTCTACCTGTTAAAAATATGGTAGTAGGACCCCTTACATGTTATAAGTTGTCTTCGTAAAGTACACAGCAAAGAGGGTAAAAGACATAAAATCCTGTCTTAAACCTCAACATTGTGCTGGTGGGGTCGGTATCAGAATATTGTGACCAGAAACCCTGATATTCCTATTCTGTCTCTGAACATAAAATTGCTATGCGTTTGTTTTTGTTTTTGTTTTTGTTTGTTTTTTGTGGGTTTTTTTGTTTTTTCTTTTTGTTGTATTTTTTTTTGGACACGTACTTAAAAAAAACTATAAGTTTGTGACGAAACCGACATATCCAATCGAACCATAAACTTGAATCTCACTTTGTTTCAGTTGATTTAGCCCCTCTATATGTCCATGTAATGGCCGGGCTGCCTTTGACACGGGCAATAGCCTACAGTGCTACCCAACAGCCATGCATGAGTGAGTTCACTATGTCGCTGACAAAGGTAGATCTAATAAGCTTAAAGTGCTCTTGCGAACTCAATATAATAATTTGAAAAAAGTGTGTCACATGTTAAGGTCTTCAACAAGTGGCACACAGTGTAGATCACTCGAGGTCTATTGAACTGCCCGGCTTGTCTACTACAACATTGATTTTAGAATTAATTTATGGTGGTGAAGCATTCATTTTCGTCTCTAAAAATGTCTATTCAGCGCAAAGAAAAATAGGTATAGCTTTATAGTTTTAAAATGACATCATTTCTTCACCTGAATTTAACACATAAGCTGCCTACGAAGTTCGCGTAATTTTAAAACTTCTGAACTTTATTGTAATTTTCATCAATTCCCGATAATAAAATGTCGATGACAGTCTATGAATAGGTCGCGAAAGTGCTAAAGTGCTCATTTTAAATCAAATCCAGAAAGACACGCGAAACATTTTAACTAAAAATAAATCTATTATCAAGAGACCAAATGGAAATAACAACCTCATGAGCCTAAGTTATATCTTTTTTTCGATTATAGATTATTTACTTAATAAAGACTGACGATGTTTAGTTGTATAGATTTCGCAGTTTCTCAAAATTAATGTTCTTAAAATAAATCGCAATCTCGTTATAGTGCTTGTATCTGAAATTGTTAAAAGCTAGGTTTGAAATTTAAGCATAACCGTCCCACAGCTCCCGCCACAGCTACTCGAAGATTCAATTAAATTTATAGCCAACAAAAAATAATTATCCACGTCGAAATAAATTTTAAATTTCAAAAACCCTCTCCTCTCCCTTACTTAGATTCTCTTTATCAATGGGTTACGCCTATGGCTATACCTACCAATAGATTTGTGTGCAGAAGTTGTTAGCTAATCATAGCAAGGGCTTCAGTGGGAAAGGCCTTGGCCTCATGAAAATCCTGATATGGAATCTTGGTTTTAGAAGTGCTTGACAGAATTAATTTTCTCTTACCGCTTGATTTATGCTAACAAATTCCTTATTGTTGTCTTTCGCTTATCTTCAATGGACAAAAAATAATTCCAACAGATTCTTTTTATTACCGAATTTTGCGGGGACAACATTGCACGAAAAATGTGTTGTGTATTCGTTTGGTTTTGCTATAATATAAACTTAAACAATGCAAGATATGCAGAGCAACAATAAGCGAGAAAGTGAGACAGAGAGATCGAGAGGTAAAAAAAAGTGGGGGAGAGAAAAAGAGAGATATACAAGCAGAAACGGATCACGACAGAGACTTCGCCAAGTAACAATTATAATAAATGTTAGAAAGTAATTGTCTACCTAAAACATTTTAAAATACCCTTTTATGTACAGCTATTTTCTTTTCACCTATACAATTAAGACCATTTACAGTTACTACTTCTTCTCTTTGCTGTTTGGTCTTTTTTCTTCAAACAACACTTTTTATGTAATAATTATCAGTGTCCTGATTTCGCTCCTCCCCTTGCCTTGTGTAAAGAAACCATTGCGATGTCTGTATGTGCGAGTGTGTGTGTGTGTGTGTGTGCGTGTATTTACCCTATGCTAACTGCACTCAGGGCCCAATGTCTCACTGGAGCCACTATATGGGCTTTGCGCTAATATGACCCATAGCAAAACAAAGACGTTAGGAAAGCCATCTATACTGGCGCTATATCATAGCTTTATCAAAGACTAGGGAAGCCAAGTAGCGATCATAACACCGTGTGCCTGAGGAGCGTAATAATGACATCCGACATCGTTGTTTGAGTCGCAAGGCTCATAGTGTCGCGCTGGAGCCACAATGTAAGCACCAGGACCGACTTGTAAACCTTTTGTCCTAACACTAAGGCCCACCCTTCTTTACGCCTCCGTGCGCTCAGTCATCAACTCGCCCTAATCTTTTTTTTCTAAATTGGCTTGAGGCTCTTGTAGATCTAGGATCGTAAGTACAAAGTCGCGAGCTAAGCTTTGCGATTGGTCTGAAGACTGGGGAAAAGGTGTCTTATGACGACGTTGTTCTTACGAACAAGTGCAATAAACTTAGAATCCATATTATGGGTTCTTTTATAAAGATGAAGCTGATCTTAGTCGGGGTCGAAGCTATTTGCATCATTTTAATTATTCAATGCCCCTATATCTCCGCCTGTAATGCGCTAATAAAGAAAATTAACGCAATTGTAGTCTCTGAATTTGTGCTACATTCAAGGCTATAAGCCAGCATGAAGAGTTAAGGTAATAGATTAGTTTGAGTGGTTAGATTAGAAAAATGAAGAAACCATCTAAAAACTAGTTGATTTCGATCATATTAAAGCACAAATTTACATAATATTGTTTTGTTTCATTATCTCAGTGATGCTGTTCTAGAAAAAAAAAAGTAGGGATATCTTTACTCCAACAGTTTCCATAGATTTAGCTACAATAATCTGTTAATTTATGTCTGTCTCACTTTGTCTCTATCTCTCTGTGAGTCTCTCTTTCTTTCTTTCTTTCTCTCTCTCTCTCTCTCTCTCTCTCTCTCTCTCTCTCTCTCTCTCTCTCTCTCTCTCTCAGCATATCTTATTACATCCTTCTACATCTCAGTTCTCTCTCTCTCTCTCTCTCTCTCTCTCTCTCTCTCTTAGCATTAAATATAAACAAAATGTAGCTCTCTTTTGGCCTTGTTTATGTAACGTGTATTTTGTACTATGAAAGAATTTTTTTTTGCCCGTTTGTGTAAAGCCCCACCCTCAAAACTGTCCACCACCACCCCTCACCCCCTACCCTTCACCCCCGCCTGTTTATATATTTAGAGATAAGAAGACCTCACCTTTGAGAAGGCTTGACGCTACCCGCAGACAGCCGGTTCTCTTCCTTGTCCTCTTGATGCAGATCTTCGGGCTCTCCCTCTTCATCTTTCTCTATCTCTTTCTCCTCTTCTTCCTTCATCTCAGGCTCATCTTCTTTCTCTTCTGCCTGAACCTCATCATCGGCGCCCTCGTCGTCGTCTTGCTTCAAGGGAACAAGGAAGAACTCGCTGGCCACGGAAAAGTCGCGCGAGTTTCGCCGCTTCTCGCAGACCTCGGGCGTCTGGTTGCACACGACGCGCATGTCCTGGTTGTAGCGCTGGACCAGGCGGTGAATGTGCGGGTACGCTTGACGCTGGTGGCGGACGTGGTTGAACTCTCGCTCTGCGTGCCACCGGGTCGGTGGTTCGGATTCCGGCCGCTTCTTGGAAGGAGGAGGAGGAGCTCTGATCGCCACGGCCGAAGACTGGGGTCGCGTCTTGGATCGGTCCGAACCTCCTGCGGCTGGTGGTTGTGGTATATAGTCCTCGTGTTGGTGAGTCGATGCCCAACTTGGTCTGGACTCCCTGTAGAACAGGACTGCTGCTTCATCAAGCGTTGGTTTCGGCTGCGGCGGTGCCTGTGGTTTGGCCTGGCTGCGCTGGCTCACGGCCGAGTCGAACATGCGGCGGCTGAAGTTGCTGACCATCTTGATCTCGCCGCCCTCCTGCCTGAGGAGCCGGTGCTGGGCGGCCGTCTCCGCACGCCTCCTCTGGAGCATGGCGAGCGCGTCCTCCTGCGTGTGCTGCATGGGCAGATCATCTAGGGAGCGCGGCGGCTGTGGGTGAAAGGGGGCGGGGTTGGTGGAAAAACACGCGCGAAATGTTACACTAGATTGTGAACGGCTCTTTGCCGGCTGTGGGTGGGAAGAGGCGGGGTTGTTGGGGAAACATGGGCGAGCTGTGACACTAGAATGTGGGCGGAGCTTTGCCGGTTCGGGAGCACTATAAAGTAGGCGGGGCTTTGCCGGCTGTGAGACACTAGAATGTGGGCGGAGATTATTCGACTGTGGGACACTAAAAAATGGGCGGGGTTTTAATGGCAGTGTGTGAGAAGGGGTGGGGTTTGCGAGCAAACATGGGTGAGTTGCATTAGAATGTGGGCGGAGCTTGGCCTCAGAGTGGCTGGACAACAGTCCTTGCTCCCCTCCAGCAGCGGCTGAGCTTGGTCTAGGTCTGTTCGGCGGATACCCACCAAACGCACTCTCGTGGTTCCTCTGCTGAGAAATTTTAAAACCTTCGTTCCTGCCAGCTGAGGGGCACCCATAGAGATTCGCCACATGACTTCTGGCGGGCTGTCTCGGCGTCACTTCTCCAGATCCACGACTAGAACTGTGGCCCGATGCCATTGCACCAGTCGCGGACTTCTGTTGCCCAGACCTGAAGTTTATTTCAATAGCTTCACTTTTGTTGCCACGGTTAAAGTAACGTTCTTTTCTACTAACATCAGGCCCTGTATTTGATTCAGTTTGTACAAATCTTCCATTAAAAGTGTTGTAACTAGCACTGACTCGGCTGCTAGCACCCATTGTGCAGTCTATTATCTTTGTAATATAAACCTGCACTACTCGATCGCTGCATTGTTTGAAAATATTTAATTGTACATGTTACTTAATCTCAAGAGTTTCTTTGATAGTATGTCCACATTGTGAATACAATACTATAAACAAGAAAGAATGAAGGTGTTAGTGGTCTAAATTCATCACTTAAAACACTTTGCTAATCTTCGAAAAGTTTATTAAACATCACTATAACAAATAAAGGAACAAACTATCCTAGTCACAAAAACACTGGTTTCCACAATTTGGTGCAATTTCTTGATTAAAATGTTAATAGTAACAAAGAATAGTGCATCGGCACGCTCTTGAAAGGAATAATAAAAACACAAATTTGCACTCGTTCAAACACACATATTTATGTGAAAAAGACTTGTCTTTAATTTTAAAACAAGCGACTAATAATGCCGTGAGTATGGCGGTCCCAAAATTTTTGGATCATCTTATACTGATCATATTCTCATTTGCTACCCTTCTTTTATCCTTGAAAAAGGTTCCCTATAATCCTCCCTTTTTAGCGCGCACAATTGGTGTAATTAAACAGGAATGGATCAAGGCAGAGCCTTTAGTGGTTCGCGGCTGTTTGTCAAAAGATCGATCAGCGGTAAACAAAGAACAAAGATCGGCCGATCACGCAAAGTTCAAGCGCTGTCTGATGGACGACACAATAAGTAGACACACAGAAGGAAAAGACGGGGCAAGAGAGGACATCAAGACTAATCGATAGTGTGTTCTGAAACTTGTTACATTTCTTTGAAATTCCCAACATTTAAGACATGAACTGATGTTTAATTTCCATAATTTAATTTGAATAAAACAACAAAAATGTGTAGGTTTACTTTCAGAATACGCCGGTTACCCTTATTGGTAAAACGAATAGCATATTAGGTAATCGATGAAAACTGGCCACTGAAATAGAAGACAACTCGCAAATATGCAATAAAACCTGTTTCAATGACGCAGGAAAATTCTTTGAAGAGATGGCAACAGTAACCTAGAAAAATTCAAGCAAAATTTGATAATACAAGTAGTCACACGGATAATCGGAGAAAAATAGTGTTTGTTAAAAAATTCCATACCTTTTTAAGGAATGTGATTGTCAAACCGAGCCGCTTCCTATCTTGCCATTTCCAAAGGATCTAGATGACTTCCCCAAATCAATCACTATGCATCAATCAGTCAATACCCAGACTAAGTATATGCATTGCAAACGTAATAGGTCCACCACCGAGTGACGTAGGTTCTATAAAATATTGTCTATTTCCTAATCCAGCGTAACTTGTGTTGATAGAACTGGCTGCAGTACAAGACCAACCTGCCTGGGAAATCTGGGTGAAGAGCCACAAAGTGCAAACCTCTCAAGCCTGGGACAGTTTGGCCAGCTGTCGGTAAATCACGGCACTGACTCCCATGTGCTAATCAGCCCATGCGGGAAGGGGGAACGAATGAAAAAACAATTAGAGTATGTTGTCTAAGAGGCAGTAAACCATCAGAGCTTGGGGGAAACCCATGGAGCGTGCGACAGAGCCCGCATGTTCCCTCGGCCAGCAGTGCAGTCCATAGCTCGCCTTGAGCCTGCCAGTCTGGCACTGCGCAGGGTACCCTGGCCAAACTGCCAACTCAAACAATTTGGGACTTACTTTTACCGAGAGAAGACCCGAGAAGATCCGGAAACCCGAGAAAATCGTATTAGACCCGAAAGACAGTCGAAAAGATCCGATAACACATGAAAAGACACTAAATGACCCGAAAAGACATGGTTTATTTATTTATTACTTTTTTTTATTTGTTGTTTATTATTTGTCACAAACATATCGCTAACAATAATTATAGGCTACACAGCCAGGCAAACATCAAAGGTGTACTGCGAGCCGTGGACAAAATATAAATCGGACGCCACCGTATCGAACTTTAAGTACTCAAACAACTAGCAAAGTGTACATTTATACCGAAAAGAAAGAGTAACAAAATGCTTGTAACTACGTTCTTTTTGGTATGCAGTTGGTAGATCACAGGCGGTGATTTGCCAAGCTTTAATGGGACTGGTAACTATTATTTGACAATCATACCCTCCCATTTTTTTTAATTGAGACAATGTCTTCCACTAGACTGTAAACCTGCATCAAACACTTTGTGCATTCGAGAAAATGTTCAATACATTTGATCATTCCCGCCAAGATAATTGGTAGTAGTGCAAGATTAAAACCCTTAGAAACCATTACGGCTGTTGGTAAAATGCAAATTCTGCAGGCAATTTAAACCATAAAACAAACGAATGCTTCACCTAGACCTTGTGACAGCAAATTATCTAGAGTTTTGACAAATGAGAGATGCATTTAAACGTATAATATATACAGACTACAGTGTTTATAGATCATACAATTATGTTATTGCATCCACTGCCATTTATTGCAGTTGATAGAAAGTTCGCATTTT
This sequence comes from Elysia chlorotica, assembly GCA_003991915.1. Classification (NCBI taxonomy): domain Eukaryota; kingdom Metazoa; phylum Mollusca; class Gastropoda; family Plakobranchidae; genus Elysia; species Elysia chlorotica. Next base: position 31,534 of record RQTK01001002.1, on the reverse strand, counting down.
TTGATACATACAGTTTTCTTGTGAAGTGTTTAAGAAACAAAAGAAGTGTTACTTTCAAGCTCGAAGACACTTCGAAAACACTTTCCCATTCCTGATTCTAATTATTTCTACGATAAGAAGTCGGTCTAAAGAAAAATAAAATGATTTTGAATTTGGCTGAAAACAAGTTCTGACTGACAATGATCTTTAATTTAAACTCCTAAGGCAGACAATCGATTCAATAGTGACACAAGCAATCAACCAAGCATGTCGATCTGAAATAACTCTGAAACGTATGTTTTTATCAAGCCTTCAAAACTGGTCGGTAATAAAGAAATAATTTGATATAACCCGATATCGCTACACATGTGGAACGACATGGCTCATTAAGTCAAATGAAATCACAGCGCATAAAATCACGACAGTTCTAAAGAAATCGAAAGTCTCGGCTATTGATAAACAATTTTGGACAACTAGAAGCAAATCAGTAATTTCCTCTAGATAGCTGGTGGGGCAGAATGTAAAAGAAGCAAGATCTCTCTCTCTCTCTCTCTCTCTCTCTCTCTCTCTCTCTCTCTCTCTCTCTCTCTCTCTCCATCCATCATGTCGATTCATTGATTGGCAATGACAGAAGCAGAGTCAAGAAAATTGTTTTTTTTTTTTTTTTACCATTCTTTCACAAATCTCGCCAGGGTATATTTTTTTATATATATAAACCGATTTCCCCTCTCATTTCAGACTACTTTAAACTTAGTGTAGAAACTTGAATCACGATTATTTTGGTTATTTCTTAAACTTGGAGGTTGTCTTAAAAACGGTAGAAATAAGATAATGTTGTACATAATGCACTGGGATTTCAACCACGTTATTAAAATGTTGTTTGTTAACATAAAGGTGATGAACACGACACGCTAAAACTGTGGCTTCAAAGAGCCCTACTTGTAGTAGCAGCAGCAGCAGCAGCATATGAATAGACGGTAATGGTAGTTCAGTGACTGTGGTTTTAAAACAAAGCGAACTGCAGCGCACTATAAGAAAATAACGAAAGGTCTAAAAATCCAAACATACACAAAATTTGCATATGAAAAGGAAGGAAAAGTTACCTGTTGCGAAAACCCGTAATAACACCAATAAAAATGTTTCACCGAAAAATCTGGCCTTTCTAGAGTGGAGAGAGAAACCGTCCAAACCTTTTGAACAGTTCTCAGGTCCTATGCGCTCCACTGGCAACAGATACCAGGTGGGTCCTTAATCGCCAGAGTCCAATCTACGCTTTTATTAGACAGTTCTATTGTGCGAGTTAGCGCCGGGCTAAAACAAGGATTCTAGCGACCCCGCCACAGAATAATAAATGGGGATCAGAGCTGGGGCCGGGGTATCGCGGGGTGCGCGGTTTTATTGCCGGCTTGGAGGCGATAGATTAGAGCCGCACAAAGCGCAGCCGATTAGTAGTTTACAGCCCGGGATCAGGACAACGTCACGCCAGTTGCATAATGCTCTATCTCAATTCTAAATTGCTCTAAATCGTTACTATTGTAGAAATAAGATAGGCCATTATTCAACTTGGGTGAACACAGGTGAAAGAGCAACAGATAAGGCTCGCGGGGTCGCGGAGGGTCGATACCTGAGGATCTGTTGACACGAGTTTGAGCTCCCAAAAGTTAACCCCACCCCCTCCCCCAACCTCCTCTAAGCGGTTTAAAGGATCGACACCGTGAAATCGAGTCCCTGTTTTGCCACTCTGTGTGTATAGATCTAGATATGCACTTGAAACGCCTGAATTTACATATGCAATCCTTTACTGACGGATTAAAACTGGAGAGTAATTATGGTATGTTAGGCTTGAGTTGGATATGAATAGTGGTAAATATGTCAAATGTTATCAGCGATCATGACAAAACCGGGAAAGTCAACCAGATAGTGCCCGACGATGGAAACTTCCGCAGCTGGTGGAGGAGTGTTTTATTGTATGGACTTCGTTGTCACAATCTCATTTGTCAAAGACTATTATTAAAAAAAACGTTAATATTTTCTTATTGATAATAATATATTTTGCGAATTCTTAAACTTGTGTACGATGAAACTACAAATAATATGCCAAAGAATGCTTCCTGTATCATATGAGTTTGGTGTAAAGCTACAACATATAATATTTAAAAATACCATCTTTCGAACTACAACAATTAAATCAAAAAGAGAAAAAAGGAGACATTTTAAAAACTTCTTAAATTGTTTAATCTGTTGTGGTGTTTTAATCTCACTTTCCGCTTGTTGCTCTAAAATCTTTCTATTTCGGAATATACATGAGATTATCCTTGTCGTGGTATTGCACCCATTGCGATTGAGCATGAATCAAAGAACTTGAAGATAATCAGATAATGCTTCCGGTGTCTTTAGAATATATGTAATGCTAAACGAAGCAGATCTAAAGTTGTTAACGTTCATTATTGATTTAAAGGCGCCTAGCGGGTAAAAAAAACGAAAGTCTTTCTGTTCTTTTGAAGTTAAACGATGAACTATAACTCTGGAAGTCCATTATATTGTTAACCTTTTTCTACTTTGTACGATCATAAAAATAGCTTTCAAGCCCTTGGAAAATTTAACAAAGGATATTAAAGGTCAATAAGAGTGCCCCCAAACAAAATTGCCTTGACCATTCATTTGACATAAGGATTTCTCAGCTGGAGTATGGATTACAGTGACTGTATACAGAACAGGTGTTATATACGCATAATGGCGTTCAGACAATACTGGGGGGAGACCTTTCGGACTCGTTTTTTTGTCACCGAAGTCAATACCCTTGAGGTCCGTTCGTGTTTTGTCTATACGTAACATTCTTTGAATAGGACCAGTAGATCTAGTCCAGCAACAAGCCACTGTGAAGTTAGCCGGTCGATTTGTCGCTTGAATGAATAGCCCGTACCTTTAGTCACTGCCGCGCGAGCAACAATAGAAATTACCGATTTGTCAATTGGTTCAACAAAAGCTGGGTCGCCAAACATCCATTACCGTCATGGGGTAGCGGCAGTAATCCCCCTTTCTCCCTTCACCGGTTGTAGTAACCGAAAACAACAGAGCTAGTGCCGTGATACCAAGTCTCTTAAAAGCAGGGACTTAGAGAGTGACGACAACACTTGAGTGTGATACCTATCGAGGAATCTAAGCAAAATTTGATTGAGAAATTTATTTAGAATGTAAAAAGGAAAGATTAAAGCGGCCCTTTTTCATTCTGGCATCTAACCAATTCAGTTGATGGGACAGAAATAGATAGCATTTTTTTTTTCCTTATTATACTGATAGAGTCAAAACTAAAAGTACACTTTCATAAATTTCTCTAAAGTATTTTTATAAAGTGAGCGAAGACGTCAACTTTCTGAACTTCCCTCTTACACGTTTGCGTAAATCTTGCAAGGAAGATTTACTTACTTGCAATGGCAGGAGTCTTGATATCATGGAAAATCAATCCATAACCTTACTCACAAAAAGTTCAATGTTTCAACAAACTAGTCAAACCTGAAGAAGGCTTTACGTCAGATGTTTTATGTGCATTTCATGAGAACTCTTCTGTGTTTTTAAATGCGACTTTTACCTTTTAAAGCTTTAACAATCATTCTATGCTTTAAAAATGCAATAAATGATACGAAAAAGCGTTCAAACGTTGAATTTTTTAAATTCACACTGATTGTTGTATAGAAAGTTATTGTTGATCTTGCGATTACAATTTTTTATTGAAATCTTTTACAGTGTGTTTTTAATTTTAATCTCTTGTTTGTCTGGTCATCATATTATATGTTCAATATTACTTCATAGGAGACAAGAATAATAATACACCATGAACCGTACAGAAGAGATTTATTAATTTTAGGGAAGGGTTTAATTTTTTACACAGAATAATTTACTCAACAGCTGTTTAATATGTCGCAGAAATGATAAAGTTGGATGACAAGTTGTGAAAGCTATTACACGTATAACGATAAATAATTATAAGAATATGCATGTTACAAAAGACCGCATTTATGTTAATGTGATCATTTTAAAGCTGTAGTTGTGGTTATACGGTAGTGCCACACAAAGTCATAATGAAAGCGAATGGTAAAAGAGCTATTAATAAGGTGTAGCCTCAACATCTCTCTCTCTCTCTTCCCCTTTCTCTCGCTCCGTCTTTCTCTTTCTTTTTCTCCCTCTCTTCCTCTTTCTCCTTCGTTTCAATTTGCAGTACTAGTAAAAAGTTAACTTGAACTAAATGATAAATGGAACAGAGACACTTGTAGTTTGTAGTGCAGGATGTGTTGATTGTCTAAACACCGAATCGCCTCTCTTTCTGGTCACACTCGTCAACGTATGTGTGTAGCAGAAACAATTAACACTTAAAGTATTAAACAGGAACAATCCAGTCTACGTGTAACCATTTAACAGTGTCTGCACAGCGGATCTAAGGACACTCGACTCGAAATCCATAAGAAGAAACAAAAGCACACTATTTATCCTAAAACTAAATGTAAATTCGTCCATCGAATGAATTCGTCCACAAATAAGTCCAACTCCAAGTGCATTCATTCGTGCCAGTGACATGCCTCCAGCTGCAATGTTTAGACAATTACCAGCCGAACACCGTACGACATGAAGCAGTTTACTGCCTGGTGAGGTCTTCGATCTAGCGACACATGCACTGAGTGGCTCCGGCCACGAGTGGTCAGCACCAGCTGGACGTGGCTCTAATAAGTGACCAGTGGTCTGTCCCAAATGGCTGGACTGAGGCCTAGCCCCAGGCAGTAGGGCCGAGAGCCTAATCCTCAACTGGCCCCAGAATTAATGAGGCACCGTTTCAGGTTGCACTAATTCTGGTGGTAGTGCTGGTGGTTTCATTATTGGGAAATAGGAACGTAGGAAACACTTGAGTATTGAACTTTGCCAGGAAAATGGGAATGCACTAATGTTAATAATTTATGTGTACGTATGAAGAGCGGACAGGGATTTGTGATAATGATGCATCATGGGTAGGTGGGTTCTTTGAGGCCTCTAACATATAACTTACAGAGGATCGTCTAAGTTCAAACTGAGGTCGATCAAGTTACTAAAGTGGTGCTAGAAGAAGATTGAATACAAAAAAAAAAAAAATATATATGTGTTTATCCGTCGTAGGTCTGTATGAAGATTCTTAAAATGAGAAAACTTAATGACTATATGAATACAGATACGATTAAGTTTTTTAGCGCTTTTTAATGTTAACATTGACTCTTCATTGAATCGACGTATTATACCCGCAGAGTTTCCATTATCCCTTGTGCTATAAAGCAGCAGGTAGGCGGAGTCCAGTAGGGTACAACTAAATCATGCGCTAAATAATGCAGTGACTCTGTTTAGATCGCTGCACCACTGACGACAGTTAAATAAACACGTTTTACTCTGCATTTTGACTTGGGAATTTCTTGCTAAATTTTATAACTTTTTACTCCGAATTCTAATTTCTATATTGTCTTCAAAATGTCTTGTGATTTCTTCTGAAACAGATTGTTGGAAGTTGTTTTCCTTTATCTCTCAATCTCTTTGCTAGGTATCAAGGGTTTGAAAGAAAATTAAAACATGTGGTTGTGTGTCAAAATAAAACAAAGTGATACTAGTAACTGCTAATTTTATAGAAAAATAATTTAGTTATTGGATGCTCATTGTTTAGCAATGCAAATAAGACGCAGATAACTTTTTGATAAATTGTTTTAAATCAGAGTATAACAAAAACCTGGAATACAAAGAAACACACTTTTAAATATTGATTAGAGGTATCAACTTCGACTTCAGCCAGAAGTGTCCTAATAACCAGCTAGGTCTCATTATCCGGATCAATAATCCTAGTCCAGTGGATCTCAAGTGTGGAATCAAGAGAGGGAAACGCCGGCTTAAAGAGGGATCAGAAATCTCTTAAATATAGATCAGTTTCTGGCGACCATGAAAATGTAGGGCCCTGGAGTCATACATGGGGTAAATTACAGCCCTAGCTTATTGGCAAAGAAGGATAGGATACTATAACAAAGAAAGGAGGAGAAGTCATTATTCAGGCTTGATCACAACAAAACATTGAATAATGTGCTATGGTGGTAATCATTAACTTGTAAATTTAGGGGAAGTCCATTTTGGGCTCAACTTACTAGGAATCGATAATGAGTTTAACTATGATAATAAATTTTGAAAAAAAATCAATGGCACCTTTACAATTAAAAATCATATGACATAACATCAAACATAGCAGAAAAATCAAATGCTGGATAAGGGAAAAAAAACAACGTAAAAAACACTGAGATGGGCTGCTACAAAAGCCACATGTTGCCTATAACCTGAGCGTTCAGTCACGTGCCACAGAATGTTGCTAACTGACCAAGCGAGAAAACAGGCTAATGAATTCTAATCGGATTTGAAGTCTCCTTTTGTTTGCGCAATAGTTGAGCAGTCCAGTCATACTTGGCAACGCGCACTTAAAGACGTAGTAGATGTAATGTTACTTGACATTTGCTGAAAAAGTGCCAAATAAAACAAAAATAATTGTATTGTTGCATTGTATGTTTGTAGTTTGACGGAATCCGAGCAATGGTAGTTCTTAGTTTGTGACCGCTCCATGAGTATAATTATATTAAGTTTTGATACGAGAACAGTGCAGTTTAAAAATTGAAAAATTATCATCGGTAGAAAATGAAATGCAGTACGTGATTTAGGTAAAACTAAAGTTGGGGTGCACCCTCCACAACTATACAATTTTGACTCACTAATCACCTCAAATAGCTAGCTAAAAAAGAAACAGATAAGTCCCATTTCGACTAAATGGTACCATTAGTAAACAAGACAAAGCAAACGTGGGTACAAGTAATGAGCCAAGAATATGAATTATGATCATTATTTACTCTACATAAAATACCTGATATGATATGTGGATCCACCAGTATGCAGCTGCCTTGACTGTTGTAGAGATTTTGCATTTAATACGGGCACACCAACTCTTTTAACCAAACGGTCTTTCAACTGGACCTCCCGGAAAGTCGGGCTTTACTTTCCGTTATATTTAATTAAACGTGTTTACCCACTTTGTAAATGAATGCCAATGCCACATTTGTATGGTGTACATTGTTTTATAAGTTGACCTCTTTGTTAAAATGAAGCAGACTGGTGAGTTAGAACGCAGTGGGCCGGTTTATTTTTTTTGTCTAAGCCTATTGATAAAAGAGATATATAGTATAAAGATAGAGTTAACCTAGTGCAAATAAAGTAACTGGATGAGGTCGAGATTAAAATCCTCAGAAATAAATCCACTCTGCGTATAATGTGGAGTGGTACAGGAAAAAGCAGCTTTTGTGCATGCATTCATATTTTGAAAAAAAAATCATTTAAAAAGGGAAGTTGGTTCTTCTTTCCAAATCAAAACGTCTTATCAGAAATTAAAACCGTGTTGATCTAGATCAATCCCAATTTCATTCGCACGTCAACATCTATAGGACTTTTTGTTGTTAGCTCCGCTTGCGGCCCACTAAGGAAAAGTTTTGTGGCAGCGCATAGGTAAATAGTTATGTAAATTGAACCATTTAGTAATTCGATTTTACAGAATTGGAATAAAATGCAATGAATCGAGATATTTGCTTTCGTAAATACGTCTTGTAAAATTATTATTGACCTAGTTTTAACTGTTTACTGGTAGAATTAAAGTAAATCACTTTCTTTTAAAAAATCACTGAACCGCGACACCATACACACAATGTTTTTGTTCCAACGGTTCCTTATTCATAGAGCGATATTCTCCCACATATGTAGGGTTTACATTTAAAACAATGTTGCATAATGTGTTTATGTTCGCAAAACAAAATACGCATGCAGAGAGCATAACTGAATACCTACGAGAAGGGACTAGCAACCGAACCGCGAAATTCAAGAGGTCAGTACCCTCAAAACAAAGAGTAAGGGACACCACTTCAAGTACATGTATATAGTGTTAAGATCGAATCTTCCCAACTAAATACATCTATTCACAAGGGGCCTAGGGAATGTTCACCCACATACAATTACAGCTCTACTCTAGACTTGAGGAGTTTAGGACTTTACGAAGAGGTGGGACACGCCAAACTCTTCGCTTTCTCCAGCCAAGTAATTTTCATCTGAAAAGGTAATTTAAAAAAATCAAAAGAGGGATTTGAACCCACCGAAACTATCCTACGGGCGAGTTCCCTGCCAGGCATCGTTGAGTTCCACCTCACCCAAGCTAAGTGGAGGGGAGGGGGCAGGATAAGCCTGAATGGGCAGACCTGATAGCCCTGCCAGTGCCATAGCTCACCCTTCTGTTTCAACTGGTCTCATTATGCTGACAAACACCCAATCAGACAGCTTAAGAAGGGACGGGGCGTCGAAACTTCTTTTTTAAAGCTGTGACCGATACCTACTGAGCTATATCACCACATCCACTGCTACAATATCTAGTGTGGAAATTAAGTCTACCCAACCAATATATATTTGTTGGTGGCCTGAGAAATGTTCACCTCTAATGTTTTAAGCAGTATGTGACTATACTAAGACTCAGGAGATGTCAAACCTTTCGCTATCACTCCATCAAAGATTTTTTTTTTAGAAAAGAAAATAAACAACTCCAAAGAAGGATTTGAACCCACTGAGACTGGGCGCTTGACGAGTTCTTTGGCAGACATCCTAGAGCCCCACCTCACCAGGCTCATTGGAGTGGAGTTGGGGTGAGGGCAGTATCCGGAATGGGTGGACCTGAAAACTCGGCCAGTGTCATAGCTGACTCATCTGTTTTAACTGGTCACATTACACTGACACAGAGCCAAGTAGGAAATCAGCGGTGTATAATAGGGACAGGACGTCGGACCTTCTTAGTTTAGGACGCAAGCTCTTCCTCATGGTCGATCACGCGTCTGTAACTTATTGTATAATTATCAAGTGTTGAGATCAAATTTAAGTTACTCAACTAATCTATATCAGAGTCTTTAAAGAACTTATTATAGCCAACCGGGTAGTGAGGCTGTTAAATTTTACTGAACCTTCCTACTCCACGACAATTGCAGGACAACTAATTAATAGTTCTTACAGATAGGTAAGCGTGCCAAACGAGTGTCCAATTCTAGAGAGTATATTTTTAATCAAACAATTATTAATGTAAAGCTTAAAACAAATTTAACCCAACAAGTCTTCCTGATATAGTCTTGTTGATAACATGGAAAGGTAAGGAACCAACTAACCCACCCACTGCTCCAGCCGCCGCGTGTTACCACCTGGTTGGGTCTGCATCAGCATAACGTGACTGGCTACCACCTGAGTATCCCACCCTGGGGATCCCGTCACCGTTAACAGTTTGTTGAAACTTAGGAGACGTTAAACTAGGAAACAACCTCGCTGTCTAATAACAACAAAAGCATTGGCAGTAATCAAAAACTATAATGAAGAATTTGAGCCCAGCGAGAGCAGCCTTCAGTTTAAACTGGTCGCATTATACTGACACAGGCCCAAGTAGGAAAACACGGCCTCATTAGTTGACCCACTTCAGTAAAATCTTAATACCAAACAACTTTAAGGAAAGATTTGAACCCACCGAGACCATCCGGCGGGCGAGATCCCTGCCAGACATCCTGGAGCCCCACCTCACGAGGCTGAGCGGAGTGGAGGGGAGGGGAGGGCAGGGGCCGGGAGGGGCGGACCTGGTGTCCCGCCCAGTGTCATAGCTGACCCTCCACCTGGTCCGCTGGACGTTCCTGGGTGTCCAGCACCTCTGGTCAGGGCTCAGCTCATTCCGCCACCGGCTTGACCACTCGGGACCGCGCCTGGAACAAGCGGGATAATGATGTTTAAAACAAAAGAGTGTTTTAATCTCTATAGTGCTAGTTTATAATGTTTTTAAGTAGCATATTATGTACAAAGTCTTCTAAACGTTCTAGTGCTAGTTGATAATTGTGATTTGTTTTTGTTTTTTTGTTTTTTTTTCATGCAGAATTCTCAAACACAAGAACTTTGTAAAAGTCACAAATATGGTGTAACCTATGCCGTACCATTTTAGCATTTATAAAAGAAATTTTTAGAACTCCGACAAGGGTTGAAAAATTTAATGTTATGTAGATGATGTGCAGTTCGAGTCATGTGTTTCCCCCTTTATTATCCTTATTGTATCTTTTTTTTTTTTTTACCCCTCTTTGCTAATACCTCTCCTCTCTCTCTCTTTCTTCATTTCTCTCTCTCTCTCTCTCTCTCTCTCTCTCTCTCTCTCTCTCTCTCTCTCTCTCTCTCTCTATCTATCTATCTATCTTTCTATCTATATATCTATCTATCTATCTATCTATCTATCTATCTATCTATCTATCTATCTATCTATCTATCTATCTATCTATCTATCTATCTATCTATCTATCTATCTATCTATCTATCTATCTATCTATCTTTCTATCTGTCTCTCGCTGCCCCTTTTTCTCTTTTTTTCCAATACCACTTAACTTCTCCTTGTACCAGTCTCTCTAATTATAATGTGCCTATCTACCAGTTTGTGGGAATAAAGCTAGTAATAAAGGAATACATTGTCTCCATGATTTCATTGATATTCTCATAAATCTAGTCTCAGGGAGGTATACATTTAAATATAAACTTTGGCTAAAGTTTAAGTTGACTGAATATTTTAAACAAAGTATTGTTTAGTTTCTTCAATGTGTACGTACAGTCCATAGTCAACAAGACAACCATCTAAGCATGATTCTTGTTGAGATGTCAACAGTCCGGACATAAATTTATATATCTAGATCTACACAACATGGAAATATGAACCCCTAACATGTTGTGTGCAACCCCCCTAATAAACTTAGAAATGTTTTTGAAGTCTGTCAAGATGGTATTGACATATTTTCTGTGTTGTTTTTCAAAATTTTGCTCTCGTTCTTTATAAACCGGAAACAAAAAAATTTCGCGCCTAAAATTCCAAACAAAAATGAATGCACTGACTTACAGTAGCGTTATCGGAATTTACCAATAAATGATAAGATCGCTTTCAAGCGTCCGCGTTTGGTTTTAGACTGAGTAAAATGCACTCCTAAAGCCATTGAAAGCTGTCTTATCATTAATTAGGTCATTAGATTACCTCCGTTTGTTGTTGCTGTTGTTTTTGTTGTTGTTGTTGTTTGTCTGAGATTTGAGTTAAACAGACTAGCTAAAATGTGTAGGTGAAAAAGAAAAAAATGGCATAATACGACATAAGCGTGGGCTTAAAATATGTGCACTATTTAATTTCTTATATAAAAGGTTTCAGTCGCGGTGAAGGTAGTAAAAGTTATATCCTAATATAAATAATAGTTGATCAAAGTAAATTGAGGTGTAGAATTTGACTTAGCGTATACCCTGCAAAGCAGAATTCATTCGCTTGAAACCTTATACTTTTATTCCATTAGCTAGTATAAATAGCTTAGAAAGAATGAAAGCTGTTTTGTAGTAGTAATTATAACATATATTGCGTTCTAATGAAAATTGCAACTATTGAATATGGTTGTACTTACATTCTTCCACAATAGAACGAATATTCAGCAAGTAAAGAGCAGGACACGGTTTTGTAGAACGTCCTCAACACATGTCTTGATAAAACTATGGAAAGCCTAAGGTTGATTAAAATGCATGATAATGATAAACTATAAATAAAGAGTACTAGGACTTATGAGCATAAGATAGCATCGTCCATCTTCCCGATCACTTCTTTAGCGAGTAAAACTAAATGTCTTCACAGCTGTATAAACCTCTCTTGGTGAGCTACCACTGTCACATGGCGTTACTTAGCGATGACTAAAACAAAATATGTTTTAATCTCTGCAAAGTGTCTCCCTGTTGATACAGGTAGACTGAAACATGTTTTCCATTTAACTCCACTATCTCCCAGGCCGCGAAATCGATTCCCCGTCAAAAGACTTCTTCGTTGCATTCAATTTTGAATGTGATTAGCCTTTTCCTGCCCCGTAGCAAAAACATGAAGCCCCGAGAAGTTCCACTGCACATCAAAACTTCACTGTCGATTTCCACTGAACACTTGTCTATTGAAATGGTTGAAGTGCGACTAGAGAGTGTGATCTAAAGTCTGTGGTACGACGAAAAGAAATGAAAAAGTAATGATAAGTGTACTATACTGAAGGAATTCATGAAATGGAAAGGCTATTCAAAAATTAATGTACCAAAGAAAAAAAGATTCATCGATCTCTTTATTCCTATTTCGTTTATTTCGCTCTCGCGCTCTCTCTGTCTCTCCCTCTTTCTTTCTCTCTCTACCTCTCTTTTCTCTCTCTCTCTCTTTCCTTCTCCCTATCACTCTCGATCTTTATCTCTATATCTATGTATTTATCTAGCTTTCTACTTTCTCTGTCTCTCTTTTCTCTATATATCTTTCTCTTTCTCTCTCTGTCCACTTATCTGTATTTCTATATAACTACTTATTCATCTCTCTATCTATCTTTACCCTTCATACCCCCTGACATTAGCCTTATCCATTCTCGCAAGCTTTCTTTATCTCTCCTTATCTTTTTTTAGTCTTTTTAAATCTTATTTTTTATACACCCATCTCGAACGATCCTTCCTATTATAAGTATATTCAAATAATTTCATGTTCTATTTATGGAAATGAATAAAGTGAACTGAGGGCTGCAACAGTTAAGACCACAGGATAGAGATGGATTTTGTTTAATAATTATCACTGGTTTAAAACATTAACAGCTTTTTCAACCACTTTCGTACTAAATCTAACTTGGTTTTAAAATATAAAATATCTTTTCTTGTCCTAATTTTGTAAAAGTGAACTTTAGTTCCGTTCATGGTGTCATAGTTTGCTCTGTATTTCAGATTTCTTTCACTCTTTTTTGAAGGGGGAAAGAGAGGGAGAGAGAGCGAGAAAATAGAGAAAGATAGAGAGAAAGAGAATGAGAGAGAGAGAGAGAATGAAAGAGAGAGAGAGAGAGAGAGAGAGAGAGAGAGAGAGAAGAAAGTTGATAGAGTTATAGAGCTGGATATATCACCAAAGTATTTACAAAGATTAAGAGAAAGTGAGAAGGTTGAAGTATTGATATTTGCTTTCTATCCAACATTATCTTTTATTTTGTTCGAGAGACTTCAATTAGTCCCAGCTAGAGAGATCAGAAAGTCCCATAACTGTGACTTTGAACTCTGTATAAAAAAGTTCCAGGTTACCTCCCGCTATACAGTTAGTGCGGGTTTACTAATCGTTTAGTACTTTGGGCTGAGTGTAAGAGGTGTGCAGTTCAAACCTTAGCAGGTGCTTATGTCTCCTCCCTAAACATAAGTGATTGTAAAACTTATCAATCATTACCTCACTAAACAGATGTGTTCATAATTCCAGAGTATTTGTGTAAATTAGTACGGTAGAACTTTATTGACCAAATAACTAATAATTATTGACTCACAGCCTTGGACCTCCAAATTTCCTGTCTGTGATGCTTCGGTATATTGGGCGATCTGTGATGCGATATTTTGTTGCTTCTTTGTGATGTGATGTTATTTTCTATTTCCGAAGGTGTGTGTTGTTGCTGATGTGTTGTTGTTATTGTTGTTGTTATTGTTGTTGTTGGTGTTGTTGTTGTATTTGTTATTGGTGTTGTTGTTGTTTGGGAGGGTTACTTTTGTATTTTGTGTTTGTTTTTTGTTGGCTTTTATTCATTTGTTTGTCTTTATTTGTTGTAATTGTTTTGGTTTTAGGTTTTGTTTTTTGCTTTTTGTTTTTGATTTTTTGGGAGAGTGTATAGGAGACGTTAAACCCGGAGAGAGGGAGAGTATTCTCTCCCTCCCTCTATAGAGAAAAAGAGAGGGTATAGGATGTGTTACGGATGGCCACTTTTTTTTTTAATTCCTCTCATTTTCAAGTGTGGGCTTGATTGAAAGCGTAACATGATTATTTTCTACATATTGTGAGGGTAACTTTGTGACATTGGTAACAAGGTGTCGCATATTAAATGGTCCAAAATAAATCACTTTTATTTAGATTAGAAAAACATTATTATTTTTTTCACTGCCCTCTATTTGACTCAAAGTGTATAATACTACATTGATAATAATAGCTTCTAAAGTGAAATTGCGTCATCAATTTGTGAGGTGTGCATATAGATATAAGTGAAATCTAAGGAAGTAATAGTCATCGCTTCCTGTTTTTATTGAAGTTTGATCTAAATCTAGATCTAGACCTAGATCTTGTAAGTAGATTAATTATGTAAAACTTATAAATTGATTTTTAATTTATTTCGTGTCCGCTGCTAAATTAAGATCCACAATCGGGTTAAAATAAATCATTTTAGATCCATTTTATATTTCCTGATTCTATTATAGACCTAACTGATAAATAATCCACGCATTGATTGCATGTAGGATAGATTGTTAAAGCAATTCATTTCAAATCATACAAGTGTATGATTATAGAACACTAGGTTTAATAATAACAGGGAAGGTTCATTTCTTTACATTTTTAGGGGGGGGGGTCGGTTTTACCCATCAGTTCTTTTACGAACGACGAGTTCTTCGCTCTATCTCTGTTTTTAACTAGTGAATTATCAAAGCATTAACGACCAACTGCTATCTCATTGTCTTACCTGTAACACTTGCCATATCTAACGATACTTAACCGGGGTATCTAACCGTTCTGTAACTTTTTAGATGGAACATTACAGTTTGAACGGATTTAGTGTGACTTAAGACCGAGGGAGTATCATGTAAATCTACGAAAAAATTATACCAAGTGGTTCATTATGGCTTTTTTTTTCTTTTTTCGTTTAAAAAGTGTCTTAAGACAAAATAATTATTGCTTAAAGTAACAATATCAGCGTCCAAATCACTTTGCTTATACAAGTTACAGGTTACTATGATAATTTACTAGTTTAAAGCGTGTGAACCTAACCAAACATTTGTGCAATCTGCTTCCTTCTCTTCTCTACGTGTGTTAAATTCGACAATACGATATTTCGATTGTAGATTACGCGTACTTTTTTGGAAAGACTCTTTAAAGTCGATCTGAACCCCCCCCCCCCCCTCGTCTCTTCTGCTCTCAGCTCTCTCTCTCTCTCTCCCTCACTCTCTCTCTCTCTCACTTTCTCTCTTTTGCTCTCTTTCTCTCGTCCTCTCTCTTTCTTTTCCTCTCTTTTTCTGTCTCTTTGTCTCTGTCCGTCCCTCTGTCTCTCTCTCTCTCTCTCTCTCTCTCTCTCTCTCTCTCTCTCTCTCTCTCTCTGTCTTTCTCTCGCTCTCTGTCAATCACTCTATTCCACTAAGCCTACAAGTTGTTGATTTCAGACTGCTGCGACCGGCATCTTTGCCTTAGCAGCGTTACTACCGAACACCTAAATCTAACGAACTGTCTGTCTGTCTGTCTGTCTGTCTGTCTGTCTGTCTGTCTCTCTCTCTCTCTCTCTCTCTCTCTCTCTCTCTCTCTCTCTCTCTCTCTCTCTCTCTCTCTATCACTCGATTCCACTAAGCCTACAAGTTGTATATTTCAGACTGCTGCGACCGGCATCTTTGCCTGAGCAGCGTTTCTACTGGACACCTAAATCTAACGATCTGGTGCCACTCCTCAAGCAAGCATGGAGAGTAAAAGTATGGGCACAATAGGGCAGCCTGACGCCAAGCCGACCAACCTGAGAGCCAAAAAGATGCTGGTGAGTACAACTTGGCTCGAGAGAAGCAATAAAGGCCTTGACATCTTAATGACGATAATGGATGACATAATTTCACCTGTTAGGCGTAGTCGCTGGTTGACTCCATCAGTTTGAAATAGATCTATGGACGCCGGTGTATATTTCCTTACCTGTCGTCTTTGTTATGACTGATTTGATTTTGTTGCTTACCTACCGTTATCAGTACTGTATATGCTGTATTATATTATGGACGGATCCAGATGGGATACATGAATTTTTGACCGATCGCAGGTTTCGAACCACGAAGACCAACGCTCTGCCACTTGCAACAGTTCGCTTTTCGGAGAAAGCAACGCTCCCTTCAAGGGTGAAAAAAAGGAACTTAGTTTTATACAAACCACTTGTCATGTAATTAGATCTCACTGTTGGTCGTTCATATCGTAATGGTTTTCGTTAAGGGTGCCAAAATCGCGAAATCCCCAGAGTGTCAATATTGTTCACCGCAGCATCAAGGAAATTTGGGTGGACACAGTGTCGGGTGATTAGATAAGCCGAAACCCGTTTTGGCTATACAAAGCGCAACTTAGAACGTTATTAGATTTAGATGCGTTAGTGTCGGAGTTAGCCAATACGGTTTTTGAAACAAAAATTTATAAAATTGCCACTGCATATACCACTTTATTGTTTCTTTTATGAATGAATGATAGAAGAGATAACTAGTTTAGTACTCAAAGCAGTTAAGTTTTGAAACTACTAACTGCTTTGAGTATTGCAATGGTTTTCTAACATATCATAATTTTAACATTTTTTGCCTGACCGTGGGATCGAAGCTTGGGCCTTCCAAAGAACAGACGCGAGTGCTCTATAAATTGAGCTAGCTAGCCCCTCTTTGAGCACAGTCTTCGTGTATTAGGTCAAGCAAATCGTGTCTTTCATCAAGACCGATGACACTGAGTTAGTATAAGATTCTCAAATAAACATATCCTGAGATACCTTTCTATTGAACCCCACCACCTCTCCCTATACCCCAACCCCCCGTCCCGAAATGACATTTGACAAAACGTTTTCCATTTTTGTAGATATGAGTGATGTTCAACAAGCACTTGTGTCTTAATTTCATTCTATAGAAAACTTTTGTGCGTTTGCGCACTATATGTTGCCTTTTTTTGCAGACTATAAAATGCTGCACCCATTTATCATCACTAACGCCTCTGTTGACTTAATTGTTTATTCAGCTAACTAAAGCGTAAAGTGGACTAGGGTCTACCAAAACCGTTACAAGATGTCGAGATGAAATTCGACATAACAGCATGAAAAATTGTATATATCGAAATAAGTATTATCAAAATAATAACTGTATAGATGGGGGGATCCGTCATTCTACAAAACAAACATAATGATTAATACCGTTGTTATAAATCTGTTACAATCTGTCCAATCTTCCAACTGCGTTTTTCTTCAAAGCGCAAAAAATGTCACTTCACGTACTGCTAAAATCCTGATTTCTAATAGGATTCTTCTGGAAACCAAACCTGAGATTATCCCCCCCCCCCCATCCCTTGTTGCTGCCCAGAACGCCAAAGGGTGTGACGGCTGTATCACCACGCAGCTGTCCCAGACTGACCCCGTTCTGTTCCTGCCCACCGTCCCCGCGCGGCGCACCAAGCCCATCTGGATGACGGACATCCCCAGCTTCGATCTGCCCGGTCAGGGGGAGCTTCCCCCGGACAGGCCGGTACCCGTTGACCAGTGGTCAAACCCAGGTAGGCTCGGCTAGGTCAGGGTATCAGTGAACAGTTTCGAAATCAGAATTACGTGGTGCCAAATATCGTGTATGTTTTGGGTTGTTCTGCTCGTATTATTTTTTTTTTGGTAGGAGGGTTTTGTTGTTGATTCCGTTTCTTTCTGCCCTGTTGTTTTTTATTTCTCGTTTGTTTGTTGTTTTAGGGGAGTAGGAGAGTATAATATGTGAGCGCTCTGGACTAACTTACTAAAGTTCCGTGGTTTCAATTTCAGCGGGGTCACCCTTTTCGACGTAAATATACTTCAAGAAACCTTGGTGGTGTAACAATAATTCTGTTAATGGCAAGATTTCACTTAATGGTTAAAGTTCGTGCCTGTTTCAACTTTCATTCAATTCATCTTTTGATAAGTAATGGTTTTTTGTCTTTTTTTCAGCCGGGATAAAATCATCGTACTCTCTCCCTAGTGATCGGCGCCGAGTGGGGAAACGGCAGGACGCATGCAAGAGTCTGGAGGCGCTCAAGCAACAGAAAAAGCGACAGGAACAGTTCCGCAAAACTCTCATCAATCTTATCATGTACGTCATGCGATCGTCCACTTAAGGATTGTTTCGATTTAGTTCGCACAGATTATTAATCTGGTATTATGGTCGAGAAGAGACCCAGGAAAGGACTCAAAGCGGCTCCTAGTTCAAGGGTTTCCAAGTAACAATTGAAGATCTTTTTATAAAATCATTCCCTTTGGAGTGAGACATGAAGAGAATATGGAATACTCTTATGCGAACACTGCTATCATAACAATTCGACTATCGATTTAAGTGCAGTTCAAGGTAATCCATTTAGTTTTGAAAAGACATCTTTTTACCTTTTGCGATTTTCACCTGATGCTCAAAATAGAGACATCCATGCGGTTGATAATTGATTTATATTCGATTCACTTTTCGGAGACGTCTAAAAGATAACGCTCTACTTCCTCTTCGCATTCTTGTGATATTGCCTATGCACAACTAGATTTAGCTCAATTAACTCGCTGTCCTCAGCCAAGCGAAAAAGCACCAGTATCTCAGTCGGTAGTGTTCCCGACGGATAAGCATGAAAGCAAAGGTTCGAAGCTCAGATGGTGCCGCCTCCTCTGCAACAGATTCTTTGACAAAGTCCCGGATATACGGCTCTTGGGGATCGTCCGTAAAATTGCTTAGGGCTGCGTTTTCCCCAACTGTTTTGGGTCAGTGTCAGAATAAAGTGACGTAAAATTTCTTAGTTGCCGAACGGACATTAGATGTTTTGTAATAACGGGGCCGATATCTCCATCCAAGACTTGCGGAGAAAATGAGCGATTAAAAAACCACATGCCTAAGGGGCGTGTTTATGTGATCCACCATCGTCACATGGATCGCAAACCCTTTATGAAGAAAGCAATCTTTACGATGACGTTTCCTAATGATACGTTTTTTTTGGTATGCACAGGCAGGGCAAGTCCGAGGCTCCAGTGGGGCCAGTCGAGGCGATGGAGGCGGAGATTCCCGCAGCCAACATTGACCCAGGCTTGTCCACCAACGAGATGGACATGTTTGTGAGGACACCTTCAAGTTCTCAGTGGAAATGACTTATGGAGTTTTGTTCGTGTTTGCTTTGAGGCTTTGATTCCTGACTATTTGTTTTAAACTTTCCGATTTTACAACCATAAAGATCTATACATAATGTGCGCTGACGTATTATCAGATCACTTTCATTTCCAGTGACATTACTGCATTACCTCTGTCTTCACTATTGGCTATAAATCTCTTTAATGTCCTACTATCCATTGAGATTATTGTGTTAACTATTGCGTTATACTTTACGTTGTCAGCATTTCCTGATCTCAGTTTCTCTGCTTGACTTCCATGTCAACAATTTGTTTTCCACGTTTACCTTTTCTCATTCTTATAATTTTATCCACTCTTGAGCAAAAGAATCAAGAATCAAGTGTCAATTATAGCGCGTTACAAACAAAGCAATGGTCAATGCATTTTGAAAAGAAAGCAGTGTTGTGCTCCTTTTGTTTATAGAATAATAACATCCTTTACATTCAATAAAAGTTATTTGCTTCATAAATATGTCTAGTGTCAATTATGACGAGTTACAACTAAAGCGATGGTCATTGCATTTTGAAAAGAAAGCAGCATTCCTTTCGTTTATAGAATAAAATATCTCTTAACATTTTTTACATTCAATAAAAGTTATTTGCTTCATAAATATGTCTGCTATAGTTATTGATACGCTGCATAGTTTTCTTTTGTTGTCGTGTATTTTCATAATTAAATTGTTTGTTTGTTGTTGTTTTGTTTTTGTTTTTTTGTTGTTTTATTTTTTTTTAATCTTTTTTTATTTTTTATTTTTTTGTTTCATCATGAATCATATCTGATTTGCGTGTATTTTCTTGTTCCACTTAGTATAATAACTTTTAAGGAGCTTTTATCCCAGGACTACATAATGAAATGTAAAAAAATTACATTACAATCTCGATAATTTGCTTCGATAAAGCCATGTAATTAATTTTTTTGCAGTTCATATCAAATAACTTAATGCCCACCATAATCATAATAATTATGTCTAAAAGAAGCACTTTTTTCAACATCGGTCTATGAATAATTACATGGCTCGCGTCTTTTTGCACTCCAACCAGCGTTATTTTTACTACATTCACAACGGTGTGGATGTGAACGAGGTGACGCCTCTGACTCCAGATGTCATTCACAGGATTCTCAACCTCATGCCGGAGCATCTGAAGGTAACAGTGTGACATCTACGTTAGCTGCTCTGTCTGTCTCTTTCTGTCTCTCTGTAATTACCGCCTATATCTAACAGTCTCTCTCTCTCTCTCTCTCTCTCTCTCTCTCTCTCACTCTCTCTCTCTCTTTTTCCTCTTTCTTTTTATCTCCTCTCTCTTTTTTATCTATCAATACATCTATCATCTATATGTCTATATATCTATCAATTTTCTATCCAGATATCTATCTATCTATCTATCTTGTGCAAAAACTTGTACAACGCTGGCGCCTCTGTATTGAACGCGATAGTGACTATGTTGAAAAATGATAGTTCATCAGATAGGTGAGACTCTAAGCTTTCATTTGATGTGTAACTTGCTTCTGTAGTCCTTCAAATAAAAAAGTTATTCAAAAACGGCCCTTATTTATCAGCCTGCCCTCGTACATACTGAAATGTTAACATAAATAATTATTAAGACAGCAACTGATTGGATAGCATACAGAAACAAAATTATAATGAAATATATCAACTCATATGTAATATTTTTCATAGTCATGTACTGGTAACATTATACGGCATCCATATACTTTCAAGAGTTAGCAACAGCGTTATTTCTAGAGTTCTGAATTACCCGCTATAGTTCTTCCTTTATTTTTTTAATTTTCAGCGAGGACATCGAGTGATGATAGAGAAGCTGGTCGATGAGATATGTGATGATTTCATCCTGAACACGAAAAAATCAATATGTAAGTTACTGGCAACATTGTTAGATCAATATGTAAGTTACATGCAGGATTTGGAGACCAATAATTATGTTTATTTCATGTTCGATTATTAGATCAATATGTAAGTTACTGGCAACATTGTTGGATCAATATTTACGTTACTGGCAACATTGTTGGATCAATATATAAGTTACTAGCAACATTGTTGGATCAATATGTAAGTTACTGGCAACATTGTTGGATCAATATGTAAGTTACTGGCAACATTGTTGGATCAATATGTAAGTTACTGGCAACATTGTTAGATCAATATGTAAGTTACTGGCAACATTGTTGGATCAATATGTAAGTTACTGGCAACATTGTTGGATCAATATGTAAGTTACTAGCAACATTGTTAGATCAATATGTACGTTACATGCTGGATTTCAAGACCAATAATTATGTTAATTTCATTATCGATTATTAGATCAATTTGTATGTTAAACTAAGCACTGAATGAATTGATCTGTAATTAAAAGCTGTACTGTTAAATTGCTTTGAAACTTCGAATTTTAGGTGGCGTTGACATTAAAGTATGCATGTAAACGGTAAATTGGAAGAAAATAATGCTGTAGTTACAGGTATTAAGTTACACATAGCAATGTATCAGTTTTTTGTTTTAAACATCGAAACGCCTCGATAGAAAGAAAGTCACTTTATTAATCACTTCATTTTCAACGAGAATAATTTGTAAAAAAAATTTAACAAGTCAAAAAAGGAAAAATTATGTATTATTCAGTTTAAAAAAAAACTATCATTTTGAAACCCTTCAGTGGACTTTGTGCTGCGGCGGAGCGGGGAGGCGGAGAAGGTGCTCACGCCCGTCATGCAGGAGCTGAATGTGATCCCGCAGCCCTGGCACGGCTCGGTCATCACCAACATGCGGCGCATCCTCAAGGGGCTCAGGATCGTCAACCCCTGCATCACCGAGGCCACCTCCATCTGGTTCTCAGAGTTTGCGTAAGGATTGGACGCGCAAACACTAGATCTCTACTTACTTGGTGTTGTTTTAATTCTTTGACAACTTTACATTAAGAAGAGTATTTTACGTAGTTCCCTTACACTTGCTTGTCTAAGTTTAAATTTTAGACGTGATGAAATAATTCATGAAATTTACAGAGCTGCTAACTAAAGCAATCATAACAATGTCCAAATTTAGGCCCCCCCCCAAAATATAACAAAATTGGAAAAAATGCGACTATTGGCTTAAGGTACTCAGCTCTTTTGCATAAAATTACGTTTTGGGTGTTTCTTGTCATAAATTACTTTTTGTGTCAATGGCACAGGGGTAACCTTTTCGTGGACGTGTGGGAGATGAAGAACAGGAGTGAGGCGGTCACGCTCGAGGACTTCGCTGGGTTGTGCTGCGACTCGATTGGCAAAGGGAGGGACAGACTCACCAAACAGTGAGATAATAACACATAATTGGTTAATAATTTAGTTTAGATAATACGAAATAACATTTATTCTCCCAAAAGAGGTATTTGAATTAGGGTTTACAATAGCATTAGTAACTGAACTATTCACAAACTATAAATATCTCTCTCTCTCTCTCTCTCTCTATCTATCTATCTATCTATCTATCCCTCTCTCTCTCTCTCTCTCTCTCTCTCTCTCGACTCTCTCTCTTCCTCTCTCTCCCCTCTCTCTCTCTCTCTCTCTCTCTCTCTCTCTCTCTCTCTCTTTCTTTTTCTCTTTCTGAATCAAAACGGGGTCTCAGGCAAACTACTGAATGCCGTAAGAGGAAAATGCAATCAAATATAATCAGTCGTAACAAAGTTTAATGGCTTCGAAATATCAGAATATTTTGAGTGCCCTGATGGCGTTAGACAAGAACGTCTTTTGAGTCCAGTACTTTTCTGCATACTCATCACATAATTGTCACTCAATATAAATAGAAAAAGCAAGCATGTTATACAGTTTCTACCAGATAAACAGATCCTACATGGTCTTTTATTCGCCGACGACGCAATGTTTGTTTTTGACACCGCAATAGGACTCCAGCAAAAGCTTGATACGCTACACAATTAGACTTCATGGTTGGGACTATCAGTCAATATAGATAAAACCAAAATAGTAGTTTTTAGAAAACCGGGTATCTAAGTAAATATGAAAATTGAGTTTATGGAGATACATCACTCATTAAGTCGAGCAACTTCACTGAACAATTGATAGTACGCGTGTAATTATTAAGTAATCTTGAGACAGAGCGCACAGCTTCTGTTCGGTATGTACCTGGTTAAATTCCTGAATGAACCGCCATGTCAGTATAAGGTCACCGACTGAAACAGAAGGCTTGGTTTGCCGACAATGTCTCGGTTCGAAAGCACATAAAATTGCCAAACGATAATCTAGACACCCTCCACCGTGTGTCCAAACTGCTGTCGTTTGACTTTAAAAAAAACGTTCAAATATAATATCACCAGCAAACTTTTCTGAATTGTGATAAGGGTAATACAACACTCTACCCATCACATCGCCGTATAGGATCCCCCAGGGAAACCTAGGAGACGTTAAACCCGGAGAGAGGGAGAGAATTCTCTCCCTCCCTCTATAGAGAACTCTACTCATCACTGGCACCTGTCTGTCCCATCCCCAGGTGGTTGATGCGCCTACAGTACATGCTGCAGAGTGACCGCTTCAAGCGGTTTGTCCCCAACCAGGAGCACCCGATTCAGTTCGTGAGCTTCTTCAGCACCATGATGACGGCCATGACGCTGAATCTGCAGCAGATGGTCATCGACTCTCTGGAGGGATACACTCAGCTCTTCAAGCCCCCGGATGTAAGACTCGCTTACTCCTGGGTGTTTTGGGGAGAAAGCGGGGTGGTTGAGTGTATTTTTGTTTTTTATTTATTTTTGTTTTGTAATTTGTTGTTGTTGTTGTTTTGTGTGGGCGGATTACTTTTTCTTAGTAAAAAAAAGGAAAGCATCTTTCTTATCTTTGTGTCTCCTGGGTTCGCAAGTAGGGTTGATTCTATGCAACGATCAGGCACGCGTGCTTCTTACACTGCTTTAATCATTTATCAGCTCTGTTTCCTGTAAAAGCATACTGCTTATTTAAAACACAAGCCAGTACACTAGTGAGCATGCTCTCTGTTCCCCCCCCCTCCCCCCCAGACGAGCTGTGCGGTGAGGGAGCACTGCGGCTTTGTGGTGAACCTCTGCCTCAGCGGCAGCTCCGTGCTCGTCGAGCCGGACAAGGAGACCTTCAAGAAGACGCTCACCAACGTGCTGGACGAAATCATCAAAGTGTCCATGGCAATACCGAGACTGGAGCGTCGCATGTACCCGGATATTGAAGTGGGTGGCTGATCCTGCTATTATTTTATTTATTAGATAGGGATATTAGCTTGTAATTAGTATATTCCCTTGTTTGAAATCTTCATCATTACGCATTTGAATAGTTAACCTTGTTATTTTCGAAAAAAAAAAGGAATACAATTTTTCAGCAGTTGACTGATCATGTTACCTTGTAAGAAGTCTCTTTTGGTGATTTCTTAGCTTAGTAAGCAATATGTACCATTGCGACACGTGGGCTGTGTTAAAGTATGCACAAAGCGGTGCCATTAAGGTTATAACATAAAAGGCACAGACTTTCAAAGATTTACAACAAATATTTTGGAACACAAAAATTAGAGCGATAATTACAACTGCTATTTTTGTACAGAACTGTTCCAATTTATTCCTTTTTTTTCATTTTATTATCTATACTATCAGATCCATCCCAGATACCTGCGACCCAGCATTCCAGAAGACCTTGTGGAGTCTCTGAAACAAACCATCATGGAAGTGGTGGAGGAAGAGTTTGTACCTGCCTGGGAGTTTATCGAAACCTTCTCAGAGTTCGACTTTCTCATCAGCAACAAGGCGAGTTTTTTTTTTTTCTTAGAACAACATAAATCAGAGTCAATGGTGTCCAGATATCGTCAGCTCAGCTGTACAACGGCATATCTCAGTTTCAAAGCGCTCTAAATGTTCAGTGTTTAGGGAATGAGACAGGAGATTGTACAACTGGGGTGACCATATGTCTCCTTGATTCACATAAGGGTTCAGGCTAAACCGGGTCTAAACAATGCCCATCCAGTGTAAGATCTTCATCACTAAAATGAATAAAGTAGATTTAGATGGTATAAATAAAGCGTTGATTCAATCAGGATTTGTTTTTGTATTGAAGATTACTTCAGGCTCTATTGTTGAAATGCATCGATATAGTGATTGCTTCAGGCTCTATTGTTGAAATGCATCGATATAGCCTTTTTTAAAAGATTACAAAAGTAATTGATTTTTAAAGTATTTAAAAAATAACATCGCAGTACCTGAGCGGGGCGATTAAGTGGAATAGTATAGTTGGTAGGACGTACGGCTCTTAAATTTGAGGTGTCGGGTTCAATCCCCGATCAGATCGATTCAGATAAGGCGGCACAGTTCAATGTGACCAAATAAGACAGAAATCCAAACATCCATGCCATCGCTTTGTGGAGGCACACCAATGTTCTCCGGAAGTTAATGTTGGATACACAAAAGGTTTAAAACGCCTTTCTAAAGTAAAAAATAAAAACTTAGAGACCGTCTTGCTACTACTAGCATCTTAAAAATTAACTTATTTCCTATTTCCTATTATCAAACAAATATACGTGGACCAATATCTCTCCTTAAATCAATCTTGTGTCGTACAATTATCGTAATAGTCAGAACTTCTTGTTTTTCTTTTTACTCTTAGCCTTCTTACAGACGCAGTTATATTGTCCGTCTATTCTCTCTTGCCTCCACACACCGATTTATTTGAAACCAGAACACTAACATGCCGTATTCTTCAGACTTGGTTTGATATGTGGTTTAACACTGGCCATCGTCCGCAACCAATTTATATCGCTGAAGGGTCCCAAGACTAACGTATGACAGTTTTAAGTGTTGCGAGACAGTGCGAGGATACCAGGACTTCTGTCACAGCCGGTCACACTATACTGAAACCGATATCTATGAATGAGGTACTAATGGCGGGAATTTTTTTTTTTGCCTGTTCGGCGAACAGAACCCAGGGTGTGTGCTTTGAATCAGATTCTTCTGTCACTTAAGTCAGCTCATCGACTTGGCTTGTCCTGGTGTAATCTTGTTTAACATCTTCCCATCACGCAGCACACTTTTACCTGTTTTACCTGTTATAAATACTTTTCAAAAATTCCAAAAGTATCACGCACATGCGGAATAGACCTTGAATATTACGATATGAAAAGGTTAACACAGTGCAATATTGGTGACCATCTAGAATAAGTAGTCTTTCTCCTCCTGTGTCTGATCAGGCTAAAGACGAAATCCAGACGTACCTGAAGACCCCGCATCCATTCAACGACATGGTGGTGAAATATGAGTGGTATGAAGAACTCGCGCACAAGATAGACGTCTCACTGCCCGGGTAAGTTTATGCTGCAAACTCTTACAGGATCTGTGATTTCAACAGGAAACATGTATTGCTTAGTTGGAATTCATGAGTTACACTTTGGGTTTAGTTGGTTCAGAAAATAAAATTCTATAGCAGACGTGTCAGTATTGCTAAGAGGTGGGACATTTCTTCCAGACAATACTTAAAGAATACAAATAAAAAATGGTCTCTGCAACATATAGTTATCACTATAATGTTTACCCTGTTTTCTCTATATACTCAACCACTTTCTCTCGTTTTGAATAAACACATATCTATCTATCTATCTCTCTCTTTATATATATATATATCATTATCTATCTTATCTTACAACGTATATATATATATATATATATATATTTAAAACTGTTAACAAAACACAATTATATATCCCTCAGAAGATTTTTCAATTTGTGTATCCTCTTTCTATTTATTGAATCATTGGAAGTTATGTCTGCCTAAGCGTTTGGAACATGTTTTGCTTGTTGTTACTATTGCTGCTATTGCTGCTGTTGCTTTTACTATTCCTATGACTGTTGTTACTGTCATAATTGTAATGTTGCTTTTAATTAATGCGTTGCTGTTGTTGTCCTTGATTTGTTACTGTTATTGTTATTGTTTTGGAAGCTGTTGTTGTTCTTGTGAAGCTGTTGTCATTCTTGTTATGGTTGTTATTGTTATTGCTATTGTTCTTATTATTCTTGCTGTTGTTGTTACTGTAAAGTAATGTTGTCGTCATCAAAAAATAAATGAAATAATGAAACTGTTTACACTGCAGAATGTGACGATTGGAATGTTCGAGATGCATTGTGAGGCTCTGATTGACGGTCTCCGCGATAGAGCTAACGAAATATGTTTGGGTTTGGTGGACACTATGCTGGAGGATCACCAGGAGAAGAACAGAGAGTGAGTAAGAACAGAGAGTGAGTAAGAACAGAGAGTGAGTAAGAACAGAGAGTGAGTAAGAACAGAGAGTGAGTAAGAACAGAGAGTGAGTAAGAACAAGAGTGAGTAGAACAGAAAGTGATTAAGAACAGATAGTAAAAAAGGTGAGTAAGAACAGAGAGTGAGTAAGAACAGAGAGTGAGTAAGAACAGAGAGTGAGTAAGAACAGAGAGTGAGTAAGAACAGAGAGTGAGTAAGAACAGAGACTCAGGGTTCGAGAGCTCCCCTGAGAATTTTGCGGGAGTGCTTCAAACAATACATTTCGTCACTATCATCATTGCGCTATTAGTGTTGCATACCTGAAAGATATGTCGTTTTGACCTTAGCATATCAATGAGTTAGTTCGGTGCATGTGTATCTCATGGCGAAATTAAAACCAAACTTCCTTTTATGAAATAGTAAAAAAAACACTAATAGAGTTTTACAAGTAAAAGCAGAAATGAATTCTTTTAAATTATCTCAAACCAGTAAAATGATCTGTGTCATTCTTCTCGATAAGGAGCAACATAGACTTTAATTTTCGTATAGAATATTATTGCATGTATGTGAGGTAACGGTATTGCCTTTGAATATGTCGGCATAGCAGGGAGACACGGGTTAGGCGAATACACGCGTGTATTTTGAAGTTATGGACTGAGTTTTTTTTCTAGACTGAGTGAAGTAGTAACAAGCAAGTGTTTGCTGTCTTCAAGCGGGGTTTGGTAAAAGTGTCGGGACTGATTTAAGCTTCCCTCTGCTCAGGATCTGTGACAGCTACCAGCAGCTGACGAAAGCGCTGCTCACCATCCCCCACACGACACAGCAGTACGTGCAGCTGGATGAGTTCGTGAGGAAGACCAAGATGAATACCATCGGAGAACTTCAAAAGGAGATAGCGGAATCCACGAAAAGGTAAGGTCTCATCTGAGTCAATAACCCACTTACCTAGCTTTACAAAAAAAATTTACATCGTCGTTTGGAACAATATCTCCTCCAGTCGAAAAGAGTAAAGTCCGTGTGTTAAATAATGATCAAGGTGTATCAAGTTTTTTTCAGGCTTCTGGGCGCCTGATTATCTAGAATATTGAAAAATCGTGGCATTGACAAGCAAATGTTGTTGTTGTTCTTTTAATAATAGTGTTTTTATTACCTGTTTTTGCAACCGTTTTCGGTACAATGTTGTACAGTGCAGTCATGGTAGTGGAAACCTGCTATTAATCTTTACCATTAATGGTTTGCGTGAATTTGGTGTTAGCGATATTGAGGTTACCTTAACTCATCCAGAGAGAGCAAATTGAAAAAAAATGATTTCATAATCGTAGTCTTATTTAAATTCAACGAAGCGGGCGAGTAAGAAAAGATGTTTATGTATTCACCGTGGAATGTTTTTCTATAATCCTGTACGATAAAATCATCGCTAGATGATATGCAAAAAAAGCGCACGTCGAGTTGTGTAAGTGCTCTAGCCGTACTTAAGTTTCGGCAGCAATAAGATCAAGATTATGCCAACTTTGTTTCTTGTTGTTGTTTTACTTTTTGCTTTTGCTGTTGTTGTTGTTGCTGTTGGTGTTGTTGCTGTTATTGATTTTGTTGTTGTTGTTGTTGTTTTGGTTTGTGGCTGCTTTGTTTGCTTTGGTCTTTCATGAACATGTCATCGGTATATTACTTGGCCCACAATCAGCTATCATTTCAACTGGCTCGTGTGTGGCAGCACATAAAATTACCAAACATCATTTTAGGGGTCAGTCTACAATATAGCCTATATAATGCTGACGTTATACGTTAAACCACTCAGCTGAAATCAAGCCAACTGACATTATCCCCTCCCCCCCAACTCCAACCCTCTCCTTCTTCGCTGTCGCGACCGCCCACCACCTGGCTAGGATTATGTTCCTGTGCGACCACACCGAGTTCTCCAACTCAGTCCTGCGGTCTAACGCCTCGCCGATCCAGTTCTACCTCAAAATGGACGACGTCATGACCGAGAACACCATCATCATGATAGAGAAACAGAAAGAGCTCCAAGACAAGCTAAAGGTGAGACAATCACATTGCAGCGGGAGATTGGTCTTGTCTCTTCCACTTCGTTTTACAACGCTCGGTGGAGAAATGTACACAGTTAAGGCTGGCAATGAGAGAACAAGACCTTGGGTTGACAGGCTAAAGGTGGAGGTGTAGCCATACGAGACCACTGATACTTCATATTATGATGAAGTTCAGTTTTTGTTTTGGTCTGTCCCCTTAATTTTTCGCTATTTTTCGAGCTAGGCTCTGAGGAAAGTTATGCAAAACGATTGCCACATTTATCTGTTTATCTATCGAATTTTGTACCCATCACTTTACCTGCTCTTTATCTAAAAGTATGATTTAAACAACCATCTCAACCCAACTCAACTTGTAACAGTTGTCGGTGCCGTCCTCCCCCAGATCAAGGCAGATAATCAGTGACGCCACACGTAGACTTAGCGAAGCGCGGTAAACATTGAACCCAGTTAGGGTATTTGCACTGGGCGCGTTTGATTTTGTTGAGTTTTGTTCACATTCTCTAATAACAATGAACAGAGCGGTGTTACGACTACGCGCAGAAAGAGGCAAACCTGTGTTTTCCGCGATTCGGGATCACGTGACCCCGTTCCGGTCGCAGTTTAGGCCTTCGTTTCCTGTGTTGGTTAACTTGTACTGTCTTGACCCCAGGCCAACAAGCTCAAGTTCCAGATGCTGCTGGAGGAGTACAGTCGCCAGGTGGAGGAGCTTGACACATACTCGGACGTCCACCATGTGGAGACCTACGACAAGACGGCCACTGCCCTGCAGGAGAACCTCATGAACGCCGCCGATCAGGTGGGTCCAGTGTACAACACAGAGTGGGGCTCACTATAGGCTTTCTTCACTGGCTTTGAGTTTGACCATTAGCATGGTAAGGCTGGGCATAGAGCGGTTAGAGCTCGTTGGGTTGTCATCAAGGCGTCCACAAATAGAAGGCCAAAAGAATAGAAAAGATTTTGGCGCACCAAGGATAAAAGTGATTTTATTTCCTATAATTTTAAGCCCAGATAGTTCAGGGTAATACTTAGAAAGTATTTTTTCAGCCCACACAATCAGCCTACACTGCAAAAATGTAAACTGTCCTATCTATGTGCGCACTATTTTGGGTTATTTTCGAAAATTCATAAATGATCGGATATTTGATATCTATTGTTGCTAAACAATAGTTGTGCATCGCGATGCGAAGAGGTTCAATAATATAGTTCACGTTGATTCTTGCTGCAAATTTATGTATATTTCAGCCCCTTTGCCTTCTGTTTTTGGACGCCTTGGTTGGCATCTATATAATGCTACTAGCCGCATCATTAATTTTTTTTTAGAATGGGACGTTAAGATTTCTTTCTCTGACTATTTATTTTGTGTTGTTTTTTTTAACTTAAAACGATACAAATTGGGTCTGGGATATGCTTCCTCCACTTTTGAGGTCAAAAAGCAAATAAATCTCAAAGAGAGCGTTAAGCCTTTTATAAAAAGGTAGGCACTGGAATGCAAAGGTAAATACACGGAGAACATACAAAGGTAGGCGCTGAAATCAAAACATGGAATTTTTGGACTTGGCTAAGAGTTAAAAAATTAGAAAATTTTTGAATTCTTGTGAAATGTTAATTCAAGTTCAATCTAGCTTGGTTTCTTGTCTACCCTTTAAAAAAAGGTAATTGGGGTTGACTCAATCTGATGCTCAACAGCGAGAGGCGAAAAGGAAGAGAAGAAATAATAATTTGAACGCGCTCACCTAGTTTGCTTGTGAAAATGGATGGCTTTGTGTATATGTTGGTGTGTCAATCCAATTTTGACAAATACAAAGAGGATCCTAGAAATGTGTACCTGTTTCTGGGAATTTTGGTGTTCTAACTTTTGTGTTGTTGTTTGGTATTTCTTCTCTCAAGATTGCCTTGTTCAACGAGGAGGAGGAGGCGTTCGGCTTTGAGCTGTCCCAGTATCCCCAGAGAATGGCGGCCATCAACAAGATGAAGCCCTACCAGGCTCTGTTCAGAGAGTGCGCCCAGTTCCAAACCAACTACAAGTATGTTTTGCGTTCTTCTTATCGGGATGGATACAGAGATGTAGTGCAGCCGGTGGCCCAGAGATGTAGTGGTTAGAATGGTGTTTGTTTGTGTAATAGACTAGGAAGACATTTTGAGGAAGGCACAAGCACAAACACGTTTGATTTCGTATTCTTCTTGTGTTTCTCTTCTTTCTCTCTCACTCTCTCTCTCTCTCGTTTCTCTCTTTCCTCTTCTCTCTCTCTCTCTCTCTCTCTCTCTCTCTCTCTCTC
>RQTK01001001.1:150514-165705 GCA_003991915.1 Elysia chlorotica | reverse complement strand
ATCCTCGGTCCAGCGTCATCCCTAAATGGCTTTATTGTTCAGTTACTTTTGACAATTTTACGTGCTGTCAAAGACACCGCGGATATCACGATGTTTTACCTGATCACTTTTAGACTGACACCGATCTAAGAAGCAGGGAAAGAAGTCGGATAAATGAATTTCGTGGGTTTCGAGCCAGTTGTTCAGCGCCCAGGTCAACGCGATAGGTACTAAAATCTTCTATTACTCGTGTATTTGTGGAGGAAAAAATCTATAGCATCTAGCTCAACCCTATTAATGACGCGATTCAAAAGAATTTGGGGAACCTAAAATGGGCCCATAGCATTTCCAGTATATCTCATGCACAAGGGCACAACAACCTGATATTATGTAGCAGAACACAATGTTTGTATATTTGGTTTCAACATTGAATGTGGCTTTTCCAAGCATGTATTATATCAGGTGCATTTTCTGTCCTATAAAATGTGGGCGGGGTCCTTATCTTAACTACGTAATGGGAGAATGATACAAACTGTACAGGCTGGAAAAAAGATGGAGAGAGCTAGAGAAAACAGCTGCAGAGATTCAAAGGGGGCGAGGCATAGCTGTGTGTGTATATTTTATGTATGTGTGTCTGTCTGTGAGAGAGAGAGAGAGAAAGAAAGAGAGAGAGAGAGAGAGAGAGAGAGAGAGAGAGAGAGAAGATGGGGCGAGGCAATTGGTGTTGGAAATCGGGTGAAGAAAATGAGAAAAATGAGGGGTGAGAGAAATAACGAAGGTTTTAAAAAGTCTACGTTCTTTTGGAAATGTCAAGACTGAGAGGGATGTCTGAAACAAGATTCAGGGCGGAGGGAAAATTGGATAGGAGTTTGTAACAGAGAGAGAGGGAGAGAGAGAGAGAGAGAGAGAGAGAGAGAGAGAGTCTGAGAGAAAGAGACAGAGACAGACAGACATAGAGTTCGGGATAGAGATGAAGGAGAGAGAGAGAGAGAGAGTCTGAGAGAAAGAGAGACAGAGACAGACAGACAGAGAGTTGGGGATAGAGATAAAGGAGAGAGACGTAAAGAGATATTCGACAAGGTCTACCTGTGCCTTCGAGCAGCAAATGACTCACACAATGCAAGACAAACTGTTCAATTGTATTTCTATTTATATCTATCTCAAGCTGCCATGACCTGCACACACTTTATACTTGTCTATCTGTCCATATCCGCCGAATTTATCACTTTTTGGCATCTCGTACGCAGCATGCTCTTGTATTTCTTTTACCAACACCCGTGGGATGAAAAGATAGCGGAGAATAGCAGAATAATACAGGGCTCCTGAAAAAAGTGAAGAGGTGTTTTTTTTTAGTTTTTTTTAACTAATTTTGGTTTTAAAATATTCTTATCATAAGCCTAGCATAATGTTTTAGGTTTATATTTCCTTGGAAGGATGCGATATCGCTTCTTCTCTTCTTTTCTTTCTACATCTTAGGCCCGGGCTATCTTTGGAGTTTATTTAAAGCATAAGTGTAAAGGGAAGAAATAAAACAGTATCTGATGCAGGGTATCCAATTCTAAGCTTATTCTTATGAATTTTGGAAAGTGATTTCAGTGAGAAGAAAGTAGAAGGGAGGAAGAGAGAGGGTGAGAGAGAAGCAGACAGACAAAGATGGAGAGAAAGAGGCAGAATGAAGTTGAAAGAAAGAGGCATAATGAGGGTGAGAGATCGATAAAGAGAGAGAGGGCGAGCGTGAGAAAAGAATTAGTATATATTTGACATTTTCGCCTAAAAGCCATCTTTTTATTCTTCTATTTATGAACTCTTTGCATGACTGTTTGTAATGTGTTTGAATTTACTTTAATTAAATCAGCGTTGCTCTATAAAATGTGTAGTGTTTGTCAAGAAAATCCCTGCTTTCCTCTATTAAAAAGTATGGTTATATAGCGTATCAGGATTTCAATAAACAAAATGATATTATAGACAGTATACTGATGCCTGCTGTTTCTGATTTGTGCCTTTTTCTCATGTAAAAGTGATTTTTGCTTGTTGTTTTGTTTTGTTTTTGTTCTTTGTTTTGTGTGTGTGTTGTTGTTTTTTTTTTTTTTTTTTTTTTTTTTTTTTTTTTTGTTTTTTTTTTTTTTTTTTTTGTTTTTTTTTTTTGTTTTTTTTATTATAATAAAAGTGTAGCTCAAAATTAATTAACAACCTCACTGGTCAATAAAGTCATATGCTGGGAAAAGAATGACATACGAAAACCCTGTACCAATGTTGTTTTGTCAAGGGTCCGAACTCATAGTATAGAGAAAACAATTCAACGCCCTGCCTTGTCTTCTTGATTTACGATTTTAACTAGTTCCTCTATAGTTGTTGGACTGCTTTTCTGTATTATAGTTCTATTATTTATTCTGACTAACGTGAATCCTTAGGGATCCTATAGAGAAATTAGTTTGTTTACGTTCTATAATACACTTGGACAGGTCTAACTCATCGCAGTATGATTTCTCAGTCAAGGCAAGTCGTGTGTAAAGTCCTTTGCCATGAGTTTTCATTTTTGTGAAAGCCGATGGCAGAGTGGTTAGGCACACCGGTCTTCGCCTTGGCAAGGCGAATTGGTGCCGAGTAGAAGGTGCGGGTTCGATCCCCGTCCATATCATCAGTCTAAATTATGTCTCTGTCTACTTGTCTTATCTGATGTTCTCAAGCTAGATCTAGGTTTGTTTCTAACCTATTTTGTGACAGATATTTACTACTGGTTCTGGGCGAACTGATTGGGAGGTCCGCGTTTCGAATCCCACAATCGGCAAATTTATTGTTCCGTGTAACAGATTTGGGTCGGTGTCAGTATATGTATGACGGGCTGAGACAGTTGTCATGGTATCGCTGCTCTGTTTCGTGTGTGGCAGAACATAACATTGTCAGACGTTAGTCTTGTTGCCCATCCACAATATAGCCCATATAGTGCTGAAGTTGGACGTTAAAACCAACTCAACTTAACTCAACGCAAGGCACCCCAGTTTGTGACTGTGTTTGTGCCAGTTATGTCCATCTCCAGACAGATGCGTAATCCCTTCAATAAAATTCAACCATTAGAGAACTTGCGATAAAGGGACCCTGGCGAAAATGGAGACGATATGTTACGGAATCTGGGGCCGTATTCATGTGAAGGCGTAGACGTAACTTACGTCTGAAATTTAGTTTACGATCGTTTCACGGGAATTTCTAGTACTAAATTTTGCCGTTGCTCCGTGCTAAAATTTGGTCGCCTATAAAAGATCAATTATAATTAATTATGTGTTGTTTTAGTGAGATTTTAGTTGTTTGATAGCTTAATTTTACCATTTCGGCGCGCGTAATGGTGCCATCACGCATTTTTGTGATTTTAAATAAATTTAGATCTACAATAAAAAGGAGGTCAAATAATATATTCCACCTAATAGTTCATAGGAATAAAGTCATAATAGATTTGTGTTGTGGTTTTTAATTTTTGTAAATTTAAAGTAAGGTCTAATAAATTTCAAAATGAGCTAGGTTTGCATTTTCAGACTTCCCCTGCTTTTCTTAGACGTAGCTAGTTTACGCTAAAAATTTGCCCTTAATACCGGCTTAGTTTACGTAAAAAATATTAGTACTGTACTGTACTAAATGCGTCAGTTTTTTAGGCGTAGTTTACGACCGCTCACGAATAGGTCCTGCACCGCCATCCATTTAGTTCTACCCAAAACTGACGGAGCCATTGAGTGATAAGAAAATCACGGACCTAGAGGGGTTTAATACATCACCCATTATCGTCGCGTGTATCGTAAAGCCTGCACTGACCACATAAACTGAGACAGAGAGTTGGTGACACCCCAACAGCTGCAGGCTCCATTAACCGTTACTCACATCGGGGTCACTAGAGCAGCATGGGAAGGGACGCAGAGTTACTGCCTCCTTGTTTTCTCTCTATCCTTCTGTTTCTTGTTGTTTGTTTGTTTTCGTTATGTCTCTTTCCATTAAACTTTCAGTCTGGTCTTTGCCTTTTTTCCCCACACCCAACATAGATTCACGGTTTTCGGGGTTTTTCAATAACGGGCATTTTGGATATGCATAGCTCAATAAAAAGTAACAAAAAAAACGGTCAGTTTATAGTACATTTTTATCTTACCCGCTACCCCCTCTTGCTTTATTTCTTTTTCGCAGTTAAATATATCTACTGACTATATCTTGGCGGGGGGGGGGGGGGGGGGGGGGTCCCCTGTCTCCCAACCTTCCTAAATCTTTTTCGATTCATTCATGTTTCATTTTCTACTAATTTGCCTATATATGCCATGCTTTCGTCTCTCTCTCTCTCTCTCTCTCTCTCTCTCTCTCTCTCTCTCTCTCTCTCTCTCTCTCTCTCTCTCTCTCTCTCTCTCTCTCTCTCTCTCTCTCTCTCTCTCTCTCTCTCTCGCTCTCATTCTCTCTCTCCCCATCCCTCCCGCATTGTCTCCTCCCTCTACCCCCCTCCTCCAAGCTATTAAGTTGTTACCCAGACCTGCTGCTCTAACGATGGACTATATACACCAGACAGCCTGACAGACTGGCGCCCCTGGGCTACAGTCTGGCCTACACTCTGGGAGATGGCGACTGGCCATGCGACAGAGGTGGTCAACGTTTATGCCTTATGGTCGATTGGGAAATGAGATAGACGGTCACGGATTGCATGAACTTCCCTGTTAAAAGTGCGCTAACTGCCTTTTATGACAGTGTCACTATGATGGGGTTGTGGGAGACTTTTATGATGGGGACAGTTTTTAAACACAGGGAGGCTGCGGGCTGGACTGCGGGTTGTTGCGTGCAATGGTCAAGCAAGAAACGGACAAGGAGGGTCGTTCAAATTAAGACAGAAAAGGAAGTTCGGGCGAGAGAAAGGGAGAGAGAAAAAAAAGAGAGAGAGAGAGAGAGAGAGAGAGAGAGAGAGAGAAAGAGAGAGTGTGTGTGTGTGTCCATGGTTTAAACTTGAGGATGTTCTGCATCTCCATGGTTATAAGATTTATGGGGAAATCTGGGAGATGAACCTGCACATGTTAGAGAGCGTTGGCCACCAATTGGAGGTCGAAATTCACGAATAGCAAACTTTGTCGGATTGCCACTCTTATTGGTCTATAGATCGGGAGGTCCGTGGTTTGAATCCCACAATGGGCAGATTTATTTGTCCAATTTTTGGTATAACTGGTTGGGTCGGTGTAGGCATTATTGAGCAGCTGGGGCAGAAATCATGGTAGTCCCACACGGTCTTGTACCTGGTCGCAGAACCTAAACTTGCCAGACGCTAGTCTTGCGACCTGTTGCCGTAAAGGATGTTCCTTTGCAACCTTGGAAACGTAACAAGTACAAGGGTAGAGCTTCTTCCATACAAAGAATAACTATGGGACATTTCACGAAACAAAGATTACTATTAACCACCGCATGTCAGTGAAAAGCCTGTGACCATCAGATCCGTCCATGCAACCATCGACAGTTGCATCATTTTCCTGAGACGGCATGAGGTTGTGACATTAATGAGTCAACTCTGTAGCCAACCGTCTTAAGTCTATGATAATTTGATCAACCACATGTTATAGTTTTTGCGCAACAGTGTATCACTTCAATTGTCCTCATGTAAAACAATGTTCAAGATCCATTCTTAGATCGTTGTAGAACATTTCTAAGGTAGACACTTGCTGCTGCTGCTGCTGCTGCTACTACTACTACTACTACTACTACTACTACTACTACTACTTCTACTACTTTAGAGTATAACATGTTGCCGTTACAATGTGTACACTTGATAATGAGAATTTAGCTGCCACTGCCTTTACTAATATAACAAGAAAACTTTGTTTCGCCCATAAATAAAATACAAAAATGTAAACTTTTACATTAAAATGCAGATTTCGCATCTAATTATATACTTTATATACATATCAATGTATTAGCAACAGAAGAAAGTAAAACAAAACATAATCATTTATATATCAATTGATAGTGAATCTGACTGCGGCAGGGACTCCACACAACTTGCCATTAGCAAGGAGATCTGAATTAATGAGTACTAATTTTATTAGAACCGTATAAAAGAGAGTGTAAAATCTTGAGGGGTTCCACCAGAAAGATTTTGCGTATATGGGGTAGGAGAATAATATTAAGAACGTTGCTTCCTTCTCTAAACCTTAGTAAAAACTCAGGGTGAACATTGTTCAACCGCCTTAATTTTAATAAAGAATAGAGTGAGCGCGCATCATGCTAGCTCCCCGTATCAAAAGTACTGTGAGCTCTTTTCCTGAAAAGTCTCACTATTATCTAGTATCTGCTTATGCAGGCTGTACTTTACAGCGTGTTGCTATAGAAACAAAGTATCAGATGTATATACAATTAGTGTATTGTTTTAGGTGTTATGTGTCATTAGTGTACTACTGAAGATCATGTAATACTTGTGTCGTTGTATGTGTGTGAGAGGCTGTTTTTTTATAAATCTGTTTATTCGTCGACAACGCCGTCGTTATTGATGGGTGGGGTTTTTTTGCAGTTATTGTTGTTGCTATTGTTAATGCTGTTGTTGTAATTGTTCCTTTTCTTTTCTCTTTTTTACTGTGTATGGTCAAAATTAATCAACAATGTAGTTCTTACTGATTGTTCTTCAGGTGCAAAAGGCAAGGTTGCATTCTGTTTACCTGTTTTTTTTTTAAACTATAATGTTTCAAACAGTTAGAACATTTGGTTCTTCAGTCCCGCTCACCCCACTACACCCCCAACCCCACCCCCTCTTTTTTCATGTTCTGGATGGTATTGTTCTTGCCATGTACGCGATAGCCTAGATCCTTCACACCCCTTCTTGATTTTGGTTTACTGGTAAGAAAAACACAGGGTGTAGAGAACTGTAGACCTGTTGAGTTCGTGGTAGACCAGGAGTGAACTCAACTCTGATAATAGACAGCCCTCATGCTACCCTGACCCGCATCCTTTACAATATTTTGTAGTGTGAATCACCGTGAGGGTGTTATCAAAGGTCATAAACAGCACGTTTCACTGTATTCAAACAACCTTTTTACTACCCTTAACTACCCTTCCTTTCAAGCCACGATTGCTTGGTATCCTAAAGGTGGCGATATTTTGTTAGAAAATAACGGGGAAAGAATAAAAGGAGTTAGAGAGGATGGAAGTGGAGATAGATAGAGAAGGGTGAAGCACTTAAAGGGAAATAGAGGCAGTTAGTTTTTCCCCATAGTACCGGATCTATCAATATCTCTCCCTCCCCTCTCCCTATTTCCCCTTTTCTCTCCTATATTTCTCTCTCGCTATCACTCTCTCCCCACCCTCTCTCTTTCTTTCTCTCATATGTGTATCTATTGTCAGACTACCTGTTTATAAATCCTTCTATCTTTGTATCTATGTACCTAATGATTCTCGCATTAATCTAATCGTCACACACCACCTTCCCCCATACCTTATTCTTTCCCCATGCTTTACTTCTTTCAGATCATTCTTCGTACTGTCGGTTTTTTCCCTCACCTTTACTTAAACCCGTGTATTCTAAAATAATATTATATTTCTTTCCTTTTATTGTTCCATTCGGTTTATGAAGAAAGAAGATACTAAGCAAAGACAAAGCCAGTAACGTTTCTATCCTGTGCTATCTTTTTTACCATCTCTAACTGTGTCCTTTACGTATAGCGCTGACCTTTCACTTCTTCCCCATCCGAGTCTCCTGTTCTACTTCATTGTTTCTGTCCGTACATCACTTGAAAACCTCTGTCCTTGAAGTTTGATTTCTTTTTGAAGAGCCAGAACAAAGAGGATGAGAGGATGCTTATGTGGTTGGCGCGTATGACTTAGTCTTCACAAGACGGTGGGTTTCGTACAAGAGGTGTGGGTTGTTTCGTGGCAACGTGCCAAATTGTAAGACATTAGTTTTTGGAACCCGTTCACGAGATATCCAGCCTAGTTGCGGACGATGGACCTTAAAAAAGAACAAAAAAACCAACCCGGTATACAAGACCGCCATTCAATAGTATAATTACATTTTTTACTGCTGTAGTGAGCGATTTGCGATTACCAACAACACTGATGTTGTTGTCACTTTTTCTCAATCTACTGTGGCTCTATTTTTTGCTGCATAAAATAAAACTGCAGAGTGAGTGTTTAAGTTTTAGTTTGCTCCTTAGCGCTCAACTTCAGCCACATAGGCTATATTTTGGACGCATCCCAAAACTCCCGTCTAACAAATATACGTGCTGCCACACATAGCCTATCAAATTATAGGCTATTAACACAAAGACATTGACCCAACCTGTAGGATTCAAAATGGGACAAATGAATTTTTGATTGAACCAAGGACCTCCCGATTGAGAGACCAAAGCTCTACCACTTTTTCCAGTTCGTCCCCTCTGCAGTGTGAGTGAGCAGCGGCTCAACTTGACTTCATTAAGAGATGAAACTGGTGGCAAAATACGTTACAGCTAGTTTTGTTTCTGGGAGTCGACAATTGTACTCAGCCAATATAGTTTAAAGGCGAAGTAATCGTAGTTTTTTTTCTGTATATTCGCCCTTTTTACTTTTTATATTATATAGTAATTTTACCATTTCTCTCTCTCTCTCTCTCTCTCTCTCTCTCTCTCTCTCTCTCTCTCTCTGTATCTCTGTCACTCTATGTCTCCCTATCTCTCTTTCCGTGTCTCACCATCTCTCTCTCTCTCTCTCTCTCTCTCTCTCTCTCTCTCTCTCTCTCTCTCTCTTTCTCTCTCTCTCTCTCTCTCTCTGTCTCACTCTATCTCTCTCTGTCCGTCTGTCTGTCTCTCTCACTTTCTCGTTCTCTTTCTCTCTATTTATCATGCGACCTTTATCTCTCCCTCTGTCTCTCTTTCTCTGCCCCTCTCTCTTCTCTCTCTCAACTCACACCTCCTTAATCGCCCTTTTTTTTTTTTTTTCTCTCTGAGACCAGCATGCAGCCTTTATCTTGTCTCGTCTTTACTTCCTGCTCCGTTCTCCACAGCCTCTGGAACAGTTTGCTCTTGTTTGTTTGTTTGTTTTTAATTTCCTATCTTAAGTATGTAACTGTGGATCATTCCATCGCACCACGCAGCTTGCCCATTCATAAGTCGACTTTTCTTACCGAAACTGTTATTCTAACATATCTTCTACCGTTCGTATCATGCCAGCTGACCCAAAGTACCATAGACCTATCGCGAACGCAGGTTCGCCTCGACCAACGTATCCTCACCCTAAAAAATATATGGCATAAATTATATAAAACTATCTTGACATAACTTTTTTTTTTTTTGCCGCCTCTACCGCCCATTTTTTTCTTGTGTTTGTCTGCTGTCTCTTCCTCCACCCCCCCCCCCCCCCCCCCCCCACTTCCACCCTTCACCCATCTACCTGCGTACCCATTACATAGATGAACTCTTTCAGAGATGGTAACCCATGTTTTCCAACATTCACACTGCTCGTCTCGGACAAGTTAACTCACCGAGACCTTGACTTTATTTTTCTGAGTAGCTAGCCCTCAATAAAAAAGCGGTTTTTGTTGTTGTTGTTGTTGTTGTTGTTGTTGTTGTTGTTGTTGTTGTTGTTGTTGTTGGGTTTTTGTTGCTGTTTGTTTTGATTGTTGTTTTGTTTTGTTGTTGTTTTTTCACACTTTACCTTTCTCTTGTTTGGCTGAATTATAGGCCTACGCCTTGGTTTACTGGTTTGGTCGCCAGCTCAGTTTTTGTTTTGTTTTTAATTTCCGTTTCTTTGAAGGTTGTAACGTCTCCTAAGTTATCCAGGCACTCTTGGTTTGCGATAAGCATGATCTTTACATGCTCCTGGATTTGAGCACTCCTCAAAATAGTTTACCGTTAAGATAGATGTAGGAGTGAGGCCCTCTCGGTTCTTGATCTAGATTTATTCAAAGCATCAACAGCTCAGTGTTAGTCTGCTAGACAAGGCATGTTCCACGAAGCTAGTCAAAAGGGATACCCTGCCTAAAAACATGTAGTGTTGTTGTGTTAAGGAACATTTAAGTATTTCTTTTTTAAACTGTGTGCAACATTTCACTTCTATTGTGGTGTCAAAATGGTCAGACAAATGCCAAAATTATTGTTTTAATTACAAATTATTAAGTATTTCTTTTTTGGATTGTGTGCAAAGTTTGACTTCTTTTTTTGGGTGTCCAATATTAGTCACTTAAAAAAACACAGAGACAAGTAAAAATAATGTATTTTCTCATTTAGGATGGAGAGTCCGTCGTAGTAACTGTGTCGATTATAAACAAAGTGTTTCGATTAGTCCGACAATTCCATTTCCCTATAAGTCTACACAGAGTAGGATATTTTTGTATTATGTCGATGTTGTGATGCAAATGTGACAGGTTGTTTTTAGTTCAGCACAATCAAGGGAAAGACAGGCCCGCTGTTACTCTGATTTCAAAATGTGGGAATGTTTTTATATTATTCCAAAGCGACAGTAGCCTTTTAAGTTGGTGTGTGTGTGTGTGTGTGTGTGAAATTCACAACGTCCTCATTATGTAAGTAACAAGTTAGTAATAATTTAAACGTGCTTTAATAAAATCATCTAGATCTATGGTTTCAACAGGACATTAATTTTTCGTGATAGTCCGCTGCAATAGTGATGAAAATGTTGATGGTTTCTCTGCCTTTTTAATAATGCTTGCAAAAATTTATTGCTGTCCACATGAGAAATCCTCCCCTGCACCCCCCCCCCCTCTTCATAAATGTGAAGTTCTCTATTATAATTTATACATTTATACTCTCTTTGTCAAAGAATACGAATATTATTATTATTATTATTATTAGTAGTAGTAGTAGTAGTAGTAGTAGTAGTAG
The DNA here is from genome assembly GCA_003991915.1 of Elysia chlorotica. Taxonomy (NCBI): domain Eukaryota; kingdom Metazoa; phylum Mollusca; class Gastropoda; family Plakobranchidae; genus Elysia; species Elysia chlorotica. The sequence continues at coordinate 154,918 of RQTK01001001.1, read as the reverse complement.
TAGTAGTAGTAGTAGTAGTAGTAGTAGTAGTAGTAGTAGTAGTAGTAGTAGTAGTAGTATTATTATTATTAGTATTATTATTAGTATTATTATTATTGTTGTTGTTGTTGTTGTTGTTGTTGTTGTTGTTGTTGTTGTTGTTGTTGTTGCAGTTATTATTGTAATTGTTGTCGTCATTCCTTTAAATCCCTAACCACCTTTATTTTATTCCATCTGGTCTTCTCCTCTTTCATTGTATTTTCATTTTCCATCAATCGATATTTACTTTGTATGTTTACCAGCTTAATTGCCAGGAGAAGGTTCTCTCTTTCCCTCTACCTCTCCCACTATCTCCCTCCCTTTCACTCTCCATCTCTCTCTGCAACTCTTTCTATCTCTCTCCAACTCTCTCTCTCTCTCTCCAACTCTTTCTATTTCCCTCTTTCTCTGTATCACTCTTTGTCTTTCTCCCTCCTCCTGCCTGTCTCATTCACTAACTCTGTCACTCTCTCTTCAACTCTCTATTTGTTTCTTTCCCACACACTCTCTCTCTATCTATCCTCTCTCCCCGTCTGTGTCTAGTATCCCTTCATATCATGATTATCTATCTGTAGTTACGAACAGGTACACACCTGAGTCGGTATCACTATCCTTGTGTCAATATTGATAACAGCTTAGCAGCCCTGTGGAAACAATTGATCTGATTTCTATGTAGATGGCTCGTGTAGCCTGATTAGTCTATCATACCCAGGGACTTCAGTCTCCCCGTATAGAATTTTATTATTCGTTCTTTGAATATACTTCGCAGGGGAATTACCAGTTGTATCTTTTTCTTTCATTTTTATGCTCTCTATCTCTTGCTAGCTCTTTACCTTTTCAAGTTTTTTTCTCCCGTTTTTTTTTAACCATTTCTGTTTCTTTCCCTTCCCAACTCTCTTTCTCAGTCACTTTCTTTCTCTGTCTCACTCTCTCTCTCTATTTCTCTTTCTCCTCTCCCTACCTCTCTCTATTTCTCTCTCCTTCTCCCCCTTCTGTGCGTGTGTGTGTCTCTATCTGTATTAACCTCTTCTAGCTTCCTCGATGTGGATCCTTTCCAGAGACCTACGATTAACTCTAATCTCAGGTTGAAGTGATGCCAGACAGATTTTAGTGTGATTCATCGAAACAGTTACTCTTTTTCTACATCTTCCTTTTTCTTTCTGTTTTAGCTCTCTTAATGCACTGATACGTACTGAGAAGCCTTGCATTTAAATCAAGTTGCACGAGCAACGCCCGGTTCTTGTTTTTTTAAAAAAAAAAGAAAGAATTCAATATCTACCGCACGCAGATATTTATTTTATTCCTGAGTCTGCTTTACTCTGTTACATTTTGTATCAATTTGATTTTTTCCTTTGCTATCAGGATCAAAATTATATTTTTAGACCTACGGGTTGGGGAGCTTAACATTTTCCCCTCTTGTCTGTAAATACAAAAGTTGAAAAATAATGTATGTTTTATCCGGACTTAAGGGGATAAACGTGCGCGTAGTGCAGATGTCTGTGCCAGGAGTACTGGATGTATGTGCAGATCACAGGCCATGGAACAGTTCAGGAGCCACGGTTTATCTTCTGTCTATTCTCTCCTTCACTTCAGGGGTCATAGCCCTTCTTCTGTCTATCCTTTCCGCCATTTTTGGGACCACTTTGTTGTATCCATCTTTTCTCCACTTTAAAAACCATGGTTTCTCTTCTGTCTATCCTTCACTCTAGGCCATTGTCTCTCTTCTGCTTGTCATTTCCTCCTATGGCAATCCTTCAGGAATAAGTACATGTATGTAAACACGCTATATGTATGAGACCCCAATATGTTAATATATAACTAATGGTGTTGACCCAAACATATTATCACAAACACGGTGGCACCTCAAGGCTGTGTGCTTTCTCCAATTGTATACACTGCCTAAACCAATAACTACCAGAGAAAAGCCACAAGCACACAATTATTTACATTTGCGAACGACTCATGTCGAATCAGAACAATAACAAACATCGAAGGTTTTCACTTTGCAGAAATTAACAGATTTATGTCATGGCTCGAGGCTAAGTTTTTACATTTGAACATTAACAAAACAAAATAGATGGTTTTTGCATTTATTTTAGACAAAAGAGGCTTCTGCTTTAACACCGCTAAAAATGTACAGATTGAAGCTATTAACATATACAAATATTTCGGTCTCACCACTGATTGTAAACTTGTATTTACCATACACATTTAAATCCTGATTAAAATAGCAAATCAACGAATGTACTTTTTAAGGAAATTAAACTCTTCCAATAACGACAACAATATTATGAAAATTGTTTATGTCTCATGTATCCAAGGTTTAATATGTTTTGGAATTACATGTTTTTGGGGAAACCTATCAAAAACCCACTCTTAAAGAGTAGACAAAATAAGAAAGAAAGCCTCCCAAGCTATTGGCTATGAACTTTCAAAGACATGCATATTTTACAAGTAATGAAAAACGTTGAATGCATAACATCAGACATAAACCACCCTCTTAATGGTGAATATGAAATATCACATAGAAAAAACAGATTATTAGAGTAAAAAAAGGGCCAGAACAGACAGATATAAAAACTCGTTTGTACGAGCCCCTATCAGATTGCTACGAAATTGCTATAGTTAGAGGAATTGTGTTTGTATGGTTATGTATATTCTTCTATATGCGTAAAGTGGTACGTGTTTCTATATAATAATTATTTATGCCTGGCAGTGCATACTTTCAACAGTGTTAAACGTGAATGTAAAATGCTTTTTTTTTTCCTTTCACATAATGATGTATGATTGATATGATAATGAATTAAATAATGTATTATTGTGCGACCAAAAGAAATTTCCCTACAGGATAACAAATGCTTATCTTATTTTATCTTATCTTTTATTTTCTAATCTCGAGTATCTATCTCCCCGCATGGATTTTAGATATTGTGCTGATCCAATAGTTTACTATCTCCCTTTTTTGCCATAATGCCTACCATTCGTAAACAAAATTCCATAGCCTATTTAAACTCAATTACACCTGTTTCACTGTTAGTATTCTTTGTTTTTTTTTTTACAAATCCCTTTTCTTTTTATCATTGTGGCTCAAAGGAATAGTTTGTGTAAGCTGTCTGTTCTAATAATCTCTAAATCATTAGAATTTTCTTATCTTAGATTAGTTACAGAGCAAGAAAAAATACACACACATCAAAAAATAAAATGAGCTGATCTTTCCTTGATCTTCATGTTTTTGTCTCAGCTCAGTTTTTTGTTTTGTTTTGTTTGTTTGTTTTTTTTGGGGGGGTGTTTTTTTTTTCTCTGTTCGTATTTAGAATTGAAAGCCAACAAGAACATGCTTTGCGGATTGTTTAAACTTTGTGATCTCTAAGAACCAGAAGGTTTTTTTTACTCTTCATTGTTTCCTTGTCGCGGACCAGTAATAGAATCAATGCAACCTGGTACAGAACGCTGAATCGACAAAAAACACTGAACAGATGAAGTGTACTCTTATTTGTCACGATTTATGCGTAGACTAAGCCTGTAAGATACATAATGAAACCGGCAGGGTCTGATAAAAAGCCACGGGCTTTACCCACTGACCTATCCCCCTTCAAATTCAATTATGTGCAAACTGCAAAGAATCGACAGACATGGCATGGCCTGTGGTTACAAGGTTTTCTTAAGCTTGTGTGTCCTTGGTTTTTGTTGTTTTTTAAAGAAACAGCAAAAAGCATCAGCCATTTTCAACGCTTTCGGATTTAAAAGCTTTGTCCTTGGCAATGCAGTGCAGCAACACCAAGGTCCCTGTCTCGATGTATTTTGTCACCTGTGAGCCATTCTTCTTCTTCTCACCAAACAACCCTCTCGTGTTTAATATCCTTTAATAACCACCCCTGATTTAGAATGACAAAATATATTATGTATCCCCACCTAACATAAAGCAGTTCACGATTTGCAAAATCAGCTGAAGCTTTTTTTTTTGCTTTATTTATTGGAATTCTTATGTTCAAGTTATGTAAACCGTCTACTATATATTTATGCGGATACACATAACAACAGTGAAATCAACAACAACAACAACAACAACAACAACAACAACATCAACAACAAGAACAACAATAAAAAAAATAATAAAGAATCTCTTAAAAAAGAGCATAATAATTTATTTAAGGCCATTTTACATGACTGATGTGCCTAGAAAAATGGGGTGAAAACAGGTGTGGAATTTTTTACAAACTCTTTCTTTATCTCTCTCTCTCTCTCTCTCTCTTTTTTTCTCTCGTTCTCTCTCTCTCTCTCTTTGTCTGTCTCCCCCCCTCCTTCTCTCTGTCTGTCTGTCTGTCTGTCTGTCTGTCTGTCTGTCTGTCTGTCTGTCTGTCTGTCTGTCTGTCTGTCTGTCTGTCT
>RQTK01001001.1:121458-150308 GCA_003991915.1 Elysia chlorotica | reverse complement strand
ATAATAATAATAATAATAATAATAATAATAATAATAATAATAATAATAATAATAATAAAAATAATAATAATAATAATATAATCATTCCCAGTGACGCAATCAGTTAAAGACAAACCTGCTGTATATTTCTCACAGGTGTATTTTGATCCTGCTAAAAACAAAACGGTAGAGCTCTCTTGCACCCAAGGTTACACAAAGACGATTACGTGTGGCGTTGCTGACACAAGCGATCGGCCCCTACTTTGTGCGCCCAAAAAATATTTGTTTAACCGCTGTGGCCCCCTTGGGACAGCCTCTTTACCAGAAGATCTAAATCTAATCCCTTGTAATGGAAAGTTCGAAGGGGGGCGGCCACACGTAGGATAGGTGTATTGGAAGACAGGGGAAACTTTTGTTTTATGTTTCTTTTTCTTTCTGCCTAAAACAATAATCTGCTTGGGTGACGGACGAGTAGCAGTATTTCGGAATGTCTGCATTAATGTCGGAATGCGCAATAAAACATAGTTCTACTTGCTGCAGAGTTGTACCAATGACCTTTCTACGTAAGGGCTTCTGGCGTAACTCAATTAGGCAACCGTGTATTCTTCCGCATTCTTCATCCTCACTGTATTTTCCTAACGTCTTAGTTCGCCTTCTATTTCTGTCTGTTTCTCAGCTACGTTTTCTTTGATCGATATAGATCTTTTTTTTTCCTTCAGTATTCATTGTGAATTAGTTCTTAGTTTTCATAATCTCTGTCATAATCTATCTATTTGGTCTAATAATATCAATCGCTGTTTTTCTGTCTATTTCTCTATGATAACTGCATGTATAACTACTACATATCACTATTTCCATCTACTCGTCCAAACGAGCATACGTCTTTGAAACCTAGTAGTTCTACCGTCGCACTTCTAAAGAATTATACAAATGTTTCGCCCGGATGCTTGGCATTATTACAAAAATGATTTTTCAAAATCCGTAGATACTTTTCCTGGGTTTTTTTATGTAAGCAAATATTCTGTCCTTGTTTATTTTATTGTTGTTGTTGTTGTTGTTGTTGTTGTTGTTGTTGTTGTTGTTGTTGTTGTTGTTGTTGTTGTTGTTGTTGTTGTTGTTGTCGTTGAGTATTCGTCATGATTATTATCGTCGTCATTATTAATTTTTATGGATAAAAGAAAAATCGAAATCGAATGTTTCGAAAGTTTATCGTTAGTTCCTTTAAGTGTCATACATACCTGACAATAGTTTTTACATTAGTAGTTTCGTTTGGAACAATAATGCCCCGATTCATAAATAACAACATTCTAAAGTGTCATCTCGCTTGTTTCCTCGTTAAAAGTTTTTGTCAGACCAGATTTTGACAGCATACATAAAGTGTGCTATAAGTTGTTGATGATACGATATTTGGTGATGAGTTGCATAAGACACAAGACAGATCACAGAATATCAACCAATGGCTGATACTGTTGGCTGTTCGAACAATTCTCTAAAGGATACCTCCTCAACATGGTATCGCAGAAATTTGAGGCAGAAGAACTGGACCGTCTGGTGGGGTAGGTATATAAGATTTTCTATTTATATGCTGGAATAATTAGTATATCCTATCACGCTAGCAAACCTTTTGGAGGAGAGAGCGAAACTGTCTCCTAGTTAAATGTTTACTGGGTCTAAAAAATTATCTTTTTAGGCGATGGTCCCCCAGAACGGGTGTACCAGGGACTTGGTTGGTCACATTATAATGACTGTGATCCAACCAGTATGTAGAAAGGTTTTTCGAGCTGGATTTGAACCCCGGACCTCCTGCACCTAAAGTCCACGTTTTAACCCGAGCGCTACCACGTTCCCTGCACACGTGCAAAATGCCAACCGTTTTATTTCCCCACTGTCCTCTTTTTATTAACTTTACGATTTAGCTTGATGAACTGCTTCTGGTTGCTTTTATTTCTCTTAAGGAGCAAATCAATTCTCTGTTTATCTCTCCCCCTTTCTCTCTGACCCTCCCCCTCTATCTTCCTCTCTTCACCTCTCTCGCCCCCCTCTCTCTGTCTCTATCTCTCTCTGTCTCTATCTCTCTCCACTCTAGCTATCAACACCCTTCTCTCTCTCTTTATGCTCAGCTCTTCTATGATCTTTTAAACGTATAGGATACCACATCCAAAGCTAGTGGACATTACACTATTTTGTTATTTAGATGTTTAAAATAAGACCGACATAATTCAGTTAGAAGATGTATGGTTGAGAACGCCTTACGTATAATTTTTCATCCTACTCTTATTCCCTCTGTCCATGGAGATACTCCGCCCCGGCCCCGGTTCCTATCCCCGATAAAAATAAAAACCACAGTATTTTAATGCAAAGGAACATTAGGAAATATATGTACAAACAAATCTCTTACACCGCACCACACCCTCCATGCCATCACACACTGTTGCTGCTATTACTCACCACTTCCCTTTTTTAAAAATCACAATAATGTGTGTGTGTGTGTGTGTGTAAGTTTGTGGGTGTCATGGGCTGCATATAATTGTGGTTCCAGGTGAGGAAGAACTATATCAGAGAGTGACGTCAGAGGTGTAGTCACTTGACATAATAGAAGGCTTTGTTTATTTTTGCACCGATGCCTGTGGATTATCAAAGCCAGGTTGTAGCTAACCTGACCCTTTGCTCCTGTAACAATTGCCCCCTATGCACTCTATTAGAAGATTTTGAAGGTACAAAAAATGTTTTTTTCTCCTACGAAAAAAGGTTACATGTATTTTAAGAACCATTCATTCGCAAGTTAAAACTCTATTTTCTTTTCGCTCTTTTCTATTACAACTTCGAAACTGTCGCCTTGATTTTAATAATAGAGGTCTGCGAAAACGGGGCACATAACGAAGTTGGAGACGAAAGTACGGGGAGCTTTACCAGCGTTGAATCCAAGACTTACAGAGCCAATGAGCGTTCAAAAACCGTACGCCTTATGGGCGTGATTATGTTTTTCGGTATTGCCTTGTGGATCGTAAAGCCTGGAGTGCTGGGTGTTTTTGTTTAGCGATTGGATTGGTGAAAACATCGATCATAGCTCAAAAAGGAGAGTTCATGGTGAATGCATAATTATGGGAGAGGGGCGGGGGCAAAAAAATGGTTACTGTGGCAGAGCGTTGATCTCCTGATTCGTAGGTCCTGGTACGAAACCCACGAGCGGTCAAAAATGTATTTTATCCTTTTTTGTCCCCTACTGGTTAGGTCGGTGTCAATGACCGCCAGAGACAGGAGACCAATGTTTTCCTTTTGATATTAGTCGCATCATGCAAAATTGTCAGACGTCAGTCCTCTCTTCGGTTCAAGATATTACCTATATACTGCTGACGTTGGAAGCTAAGCAACCCAACAACTCGGCCCTACTTCCAGCTGTTGCAGCTGTTCATTGCTCGCTACACTCTAATTCACATTATGTTTAATTATCTGTCTAGTGCTGGGAAATCTTTTACCACTAATATACTACCAATGATTCCAGAAGATCGACCGATATGATGGCGAATTCGGCTGTCCTACCGATTGTTTGTGTAAACACCGTAATCGCTTGTCGTAGTTGTAGTTGTAGTTGAGTTGGTTTAACTTCCAATATCAGCACTATATAGGCTAATATTGTGGACGGGCCCATAGACCAACGTCTGACAATTTTATGAGCTGTCATACAGTCACACAAGAGACAGGGCGGGTATGCCATGACTCATGTATCAGCCAGTCAATATAAACTGACACCGACTCCACCAGTAGAGAGCGAAATCGGGAATGCTTCAACCACGGACCTTTTGCTTAGGAAGCCGATGCTCTAACCCAGGAACACCGCGCCCTCTCAGCCCTATTATTTGTAAGCTTTTTTGATTCCCGTTTCATACAAGACCCCAATGGGTTTTTCTATTTAAATTCCCAGCATTATCCCATACTCAGATAGACACAGATGCTGTAGTTTTACTTTATCTACAGGTAATTAGATTTTTATCCTCTGAAGCCCCTCCGAAGCTCCCGTGTACTCTGCTTTGGAAGTTGAAAAGTTGCTTGGTTTCATTTAAATTAATTGAAAATTGAATTGAAGAAAAACAAAGGGAAGGGGTGAATTAACAACCACGCAGTTATGCAGAGGCACATGAGTTGAGTTGAGTTGGTTTAACTTCCAGCTATATAGACTATATTGTGGACGGACCCCAAGACTTACGTCTGACAATTTGCATGTTCTGCCACACATGAGTCAGGGCGGGGATACCATGACTCCTGTTTCAGCCGCTCACATAGAGAGAGAGAGAGAGAGAGAGAGAGAGAGTAGAGAGAGGGAGAGAGAGAGAGAGAGAGAGAGAGAGAGAGAGAGAGAAAGAGAGAGAGAGGGTGGAGTGAGAGGAGGAATAAGAGGAGGAGGAAGGAAGGAACGTGTGCGAAACACACACATTCGGAATGTCAAACCGACGAAAAATGGCTTACTAGTAGCTAGTGCTAGTATACCGATTAAAAATGTGACACTCAAGCAGGAAGTCGCGTGAAAAAATAATAACGAAGGAAGCAGCATTGAACAGGGCCAAGAGATAAAGAGGACGGAGCTTAAAAATAAGAAAAAAAATGATTGATAGAGAGAAGACAGAAAAGATAAATAAATACAAAAAGAGCGACAGAGACGCAAGACATGAAGACGCAGATAGAGAGACAGAGAGAGAGAGAGAGAGAGAGAGAGAGAGAGGGGGGGAGAAATAGATAGAGAGAAAGATAAAGGAAAGAGAGAGGGGGGAGGGGGGAGAAAGAGATCGAGATTATTTAAACAGCCAAAACTGCATTCCATTTAAGTTACCGAGACAAAGACATAAATAGAAGAGTAATGAACTAATGGCTGTGTCATTCACTCTCTATTTTAGGTTCATCGCATCCTGGATATAATTGGGTAATAGAAAGAGTCATCTGTCCATCATCTAGTTATTGTCGCTTCCTGACCTTTCGGAATCATATCTACACAGTCTCTGTCTCTTCTAAAACTACTGTATAAAACCATAAAATGATGTAAAAGGACATTGATAGAAGATCTAGTCGTGGAACAAACTGGCGCAAGTGGTTGAGCGTTGGACTCCTAATCAGGAAGTCAGCGGTTCAAAACCCATCCCACGATAGCTTATTCATTTATTTGTTTTTTTTTTCTAACCTACTGGTTGAGTCGGTGCCAGTATAATGTGACCGGCTGAGACTTAAGTCATGGTATCCCCGCACTGTCTCTGTGTTGCGGCACGAAAAAATTGTCAGACATGACTGTGTCTTAAGGTACGTTCACAATATAGTCTATATGGTGCTGGTTTTGGGCCTTAAGCTACAACACTTAATACTTGATACTTTACCCTCCAGAGCTGCTGCCGGGCATCGAGGAGTTCCTCATGGAGACCCTGGCACGGGAGAGTCTGTCCCTGGCAGCCGAGGAGCGCAGGCAGTTCTTCCTGGAAAGGCTGGACATAATCAAACTGCCGCCCTCGCTACCGCCTCGGGAAGGTAACAACACCGGTTTTATATCAGTAATAGTTTACACGTATGTTATTACACGTTTTATTGTTGTTGTCGTGGTTGTAGTTGCTTCTGATGTTGTTGTTGTTGTTGTTATTGTTGATGGTGGGGGTGGTGCTGTTGTTGTTATTGGTGTTTTTGTTGTGTTTATTATTTTCATTATAATTATCATCACTATCATCACCATCATCATTATCGTCATTAAAATAATGTTATTTGTACCTATATTTTTACTGCAGTTATTGCATTGAATGGTAGGATTTTGTCCAGCTATTTCTGAAGAAAACTTTCCTACACATTGTCCTCTTTTTCATCAGGCCGCAAACTGTCTCCCGAGCTCTTAAAGGAGACTGAACAGACGATCTGTCTCCCGAGCTCCTGAAGGAGACGGAACAGACGAGCGGTGTGCCCTCCCTTTTGTCCTCTCCGGGAGTGGGCGCTGTCGTCTTCCCAGACTTTGCTGCCGCACAACGTCTGATCTCTCGCTCCCAGGTCGGGCATGATGGGACAACTTCCGGTTCCACCACACCTGAGGGAGATGAGCAGCTGATGCTGTCAAAGGTGAGATTCTTGGATTAACCCCCATTTCACTGTAGGGTTGAGCTTTCCGTTAACTCTTCTTAACACTGCAAGGTCGAGTTTCCGGTTAACTCTTCTAACAATGCAAGGTAGATTTTGTTCGGTTAATTATCCGAACACTGTAGGGTCGAGTTTCGGTTAACATTCCCAAAACTGTAAGGACGAGTTTTAACTCCTAAAACTGTAAGGACGAGTTTTAACTCTAAAAACTGTAAGGTCGAGTTTTAACTCTCAAAACTGTAAGGTCGAGATTTCGGTTAACCCTCCCAACATTGTAAGGTCGATTTTACTGTTAAATCTCTTAACACTGCAGGGTTGAATTTTCTGTTACTCCCTACTATTGTAAGGTCGAATATTCGACCAATTGTAACAGTCTAGTGCTAGATCAAGGCAGTTCGTCGTCTCTCAGACTCCTGCTCGTGGTCTTGATGCTATATCTCTTTCTGTACTCTGCCACTTTGTGCATTAGTGACTGGATGATCTGCATCGGTCACAATGCTAGCCAAGCAGATTAATATATTTCTCTTTTCTCTGCCTCTTTGTATCCCGCCTACTCGATTGATTTTATATGAAGGTCTACTAGATATAAGAAAGTGTCCAAACTATGAGCCAAGAATATATGTCTAGAATGTCCAAGTAAGAAGTTTTCGAAGTTCTTAACATTTTTAGACTTTCATCACTGATATGTTTCACTTTCGATGCTGTTCCTCTATTGCAGAAGTCAGTATAAAAACTATTTAAGAGAGTGGTCTTATTGCCCAGTTTGCACTATTAACAAATTTAATTATTGACTTGATATCCTAAGATAATAGACTTAACTCATACCGTTTTATTCAACTTTGAAATATGCTTATTACAATGACTTCAAAGGAACGTGAGTTAGGTGAAGAATTGTGTGTTTGTGAGTGTGTTTGTGAGTTCTTGGTTGTGAAGCTGGAAAAGAAGGTATCGAAAACACAAGTTGGAAGAGGAGGAGGAGGAGGAGGAGGTAGAGAGGGTTTGATATATAATAATATATTGAATAGTATATAATTGCATCATGTTATTTTATTTCGACTCATTACCTGTCGGTTTATCCATTTCTTTCAGGGGATGAAAGTTTATGACGACATTGATTTACCTGAAAGGTAAGACAACTCTTGATTGGTCATAGAATTTGGCGATTCTCTTGTCTTGAGAATGTGTGTTAAATGATGCACCTAACAATCTTATGACTATTAATGTTAGTAAAAGTTCTATGTTCAATTTTTCTGCCTGTATCTCAGAAATTTGATAACAAGTCGCTTACAGTATTGTTTTTCTATAGAACACTTTTTTTTACTCCTTCTAGCTATGATATTTTCCAGAGGTCTTTAGTTTTACCAATAAGGCATGTAATGCCTTACCATATTCTTTGATAGTGGGTATAAAAGTTTTACCATACTTCATTTTTAAGTATATACAGTATCTATCTCTGTATCCTAAGCCCTGAACCAAAGTCCACCAAGCCTCATCCAGAATCGACACCTATCAAATCTAGTCCTAAAAGCGACAATGCCAGCAAAAACGACAACGATCTTGAAGACAAACCTGAAGTCAACAAGAGTAAAAGCGAGAACAACGAGGACAACAACCCTCACCATTACGAGAGCGGCAGGGAAGAAGACGACGAGAACGACCACTACGAGATCCCGGTGGCGTGCCAGCAGCTTCCACCCCAAGGCGGCGAAGGCGCCAGCGAGCCCGGGAGTCCGGCCAAAACCCTGGACGGCTCCACGTCCGTCGCCAGCGCCGTGGGCAGCGTGGAGGAGCTCTTCGAAGGAGGCAGCGCTGATGGCGTGTTTGAGCCTGCACCTCCCCCGGTGCCTCCGCCCCTCCCGCCCAGGCGCGATGTCAACGTGCGATGGTCAGACTCCGAGTTGAGGGGTCCACTGAGTGGGAGCTTTGATGGAGGAAGGTCCAGTGGCTCCGGGGATGTCCCACCAGAACTTCCATTCAGACCTGCACAGTTGCCTCGCCGTGGAGAGATGGTGATCAACAGCGGAACTTTGCGCTCCGAAATATCAGAACAATCGGAGAAATCCGACGACCGTTCCGATGGAGATATATCAGGTACTGTGGGAAAACTGTTTGTCAATTGTGAGATAGTGCTATAATTATTATCGTTTAACTCTATGTTTAGGTATGTATGTGTTGTATAAGCTGAGAACTGCAACCACTGCTATTGTTACTAATATAACTCTCTCGTGCTTTTGCTACCCTTATCCTTTATGCACTTCTTATAATTTCACCTTGTTAATCTCTTTTCTTACTTCAATTTCAAAAAGATGTTAATTGAGCCAGTACTATTAAACTGGCTCTACAGCAAGGATAGGTTTTATAGTCTTTAAGTTTTACTTTATAAATTTTGTAAGGAAAACAGTATACCAATTGCACTTACCTCGTAGTATATGTAAGATTGGCTTTAAAAATTCTGCTTAAAATTTTAAATTGGCATCATGAAATATGGGTTAATTTCTTCTTTTTATTTTTTGGTCGGTTACTTCAGACGGTGGTAGTACGAGCTACGAGTCTTTTGATGAAGACCACGATCACCGCGGCCCACAGCTCACAAGTAAACTGAACATTAAGTTACCCACGTAAGTTCAAAAAGGGATTCAGTAAACAATTTTTATCTATTTCACTAGATATTTCATATCCATTAAGTTTATTTTCCTTCTGCTTGTACGGGTATTTTAACTATTTGTTGGATTTTAGATTCTAAGGTATGCAGACAAAAAAGTAGTTAAGCCAACCAATTCTCTCGCTTCGTCCTATTTAATTCTCTCGGCTCTTTCTACCACTTAAAGCAAGAAGTCTGGTTGTTGTTTTTTTCAAACTGTCCAAGACATCATGGGCACACTTTTGCAAGCACTGTGCTAACGTGCCATAAATACAAACTTCATATTATTTAGTTGTATATTTGAGATAGGCGAGTTTTACACAAAATCACAAAGAACCCCTTTCTTTTTTTCTTGTTTTCCCTTCTTTTCTTTGAGTACTTGTGTTTTCTATATACATACACCATTTTTATTTGTGTATATGTTATAAATATATATTCTATGTCTTCTTTTTATAGTGTTTTATAGTAATTTTATTATATGTATAAATATCATATTATATTTGTGTCAGCCTGAGAGGCAATGGAAAAAATTCCCGTCAGATCAATACAGTTTTTCTGTATTTTATATACAAATTTGAATTATAACACAGGAAACCGCAGAAGAAATCCGTTCTCAGCAGCAAGAAGAGCTCCGGTCCAGGGTCGAGCAAGAAGTCCCAGCGCCCCGTGAGCAAGTCCCACCTGTCCTCGCAGTGGGAAGTGAGCAGTCTATGAATCCCAGATATACCACAACATCGTCCTAAGTAAATGCTTTTCTAAACAAGAACGTTTTTAGTTTTGACTTGAAATGGTCCAAAGATGGTGACTGTTTAATTTCTACACCCAACACATTTCAAAGCTTTGGAGCACAGATGGAAAAGGCTCTTTCCCCAAGTAAAGTTCTTGATCTTGGAATAACAAGTTGATTGGCAGTTGCAGATCTCAAACTGCGAGATGGTATATATTTTTCAATGAGCTCTGACAGATAACAGGGTGAGCTCTGATTCAAACATCTAAATACCAAGCAGAGAATCTTGAAATGAATCCGTTCTTTTATTGGCAGCCAGTGTAGTTTTTGTAAAATTTCATGAATGTGTTATTGTGGCAAATGGGTATATTGGCATACAAGGTTTTCTGGTCTATTTAATTTAAAATTAGGCCAAATATGGAATATTTGATGTCAGTTGGTATACATATCATTGTGGTAAATGTGTATATAGGTTAAGTTAGTGTACACAATTATTATTATGATTAATAGGTATATAATGTGTATTGGTTTTAAATTGAAGCAACAAGGGATTCGGAGTCATTTTATTACCATCAGTGAAACCCGTATACACCCACCCGGAAAGACGATGAGTATGTAGATCTATATTAGAGAAGTCAGTGCGGATAACAAATATTTCTACAAACGACGCTGGTTATTGAGTCAGTGAGTGAAAAATATGCTTATTATTGTTATAAACATGTAATATGAAGTGACCCTAATCTTGTTTTCCATCCATCCCCCACCCCACAAACTTACCACCTGGCTGACAGGACGGGTCCAGACCGTCTCTTGTTCTGCAGCTTCTGGGTTACACAGCTACCGTCAGCGACAGGGAGGGGCGCAGGGGCCACGAGATCCGCTTGACTCACCCCAGTGACGACACACACACCTTCGCCGTGGACTTCAGAGACTGGGCCAACATATGGGCAGAGGTATGTGGATCTGACCATTGGGTTCCAACACTTAAAGCTACCTGGAAATCAGTCGTCATCCCGATTTAGACTTTTCGAGCAACACTTCAACACTTCGCATTCAAGTTTCAATTATTATCTTTACCACCCATGTCAATAGATCATAATGTACAGTCACAGTCAAAAACCTAGATCTAGCTCAAGATCATCAGAGAAGACAAAGAATAGGCAAAGAAAATTCAAACTGATGGTCGGGGACTCGTAGAAGGGGATCGAACCCACAACTTCTATTCGGAAACCATTGACTTTTCAACTGCTATCCACTTCTGCGTGTGATAATAAGAATGTTTGAAGTTTTCAAACCATCATATAATTTTAAAAAAGTACAAAATGTCCGTTGTTTTGAATCATGAGACAGTGGGTCATGTGAATTATGTTACTTTGATACGGTACATCTCATGGGTATGAAAGATAAAAAAAAATTGAAATGTTCTGCACTTAATTATTATATTGACCTAACAAATGGTGTTTATTAAAATGGATTGAAAACGTTTACTCTCTGTTGGTCAATCAGTTTTACCTTCACAATGTTTTCTTATAATTGCTCGCGGGTACGTTCTTCGTAGAATTTAAGCTTCGGCAGTATGGTGGCATTCAATCAAGCCATAAATCGGCCTGATTAAATGGAATAGAAGGAAAGAAAAACTTCTATTTTGTAAATTAAAAGGCCATGCATTTGCTGTCTGTTTCTCCCAATTTTCCAATTTGGACGAAGCTTTGATCTTAACTTTACCCTCAACAGCTTCTACTAAAGGTAGTCTCTTCAAAATATAGAATTGTGTTCTTATAATAAATTATATAGCACGAATAACAAGGTTAATAACACCTATAGTGACTGCATTTACCAAATGTAATAAATTATTTTTCACGGATAACAAGGTTAAAAATATCCTATCGTGTCTGCATTTACCAAATTTTCCATCATTTGTTCCCATGCTCATCAGCACATCAATGGAACAGGCAAAGGTCAGCCCCCACCTAAGTACCACACCCACCTGGCCAGAACTTTCCCTGGAGGTGAACTCAGCACGCCTCCACCAACAACCGGCAAGGTAAGCCTCCATCGGTATCGGTGGGTATTCATAGGGATCTCTCTCTCTCTCTCTCTCTCTCTCTCTCTCTCTCTCTCTCTCTCTCTAGCTCTCTCGCTCTCTTTCTCTCTTTCTCTCTCTATCTAACACGCTCTCACTAGCTTTCTTTCTCTCTTTCCATCTCTCTACATCTCTCTCTTTCTCTCTTTCCATCTCTCTACATCTCTCTCTCCCTTTCCTTCCCTCCCTCCCTCTCTCTCTCACACACACACTCTGAGATTAATTTGGATTAATCACTTGATTAGCTCACCATATCCACAGCATGCGTTTTCCAGTTGATTCACGGTGAATCAACTTTAGCAGGTAAACATTGTATTTTTTTAATTGTAAAATAAAGTACTAACTTATCTGATGTTTGTCCTATGTTTGTGATGTCTTTGTTGTAACGTCTTACCCCTCATAATTTTTTACCTTTTTATTAATAATTCAAGAAAAAGCTGAGACATTTAGCAAAGATCGACTTATCTGGATATGGTGCTGCTGGGCCAAATGAGATTGAAGCTCTTTTCAACTCGGTGGACTCTGACACAGAAGACAGAGCTACATGCGATTTGTCAGGGCCCAGAAGGAAGCCATCGCTCATACCAAACAGGCTCCAGAGAGGGAAAACGCTGGTGTCCAAGAGATTCGAGGTCAGTTCTCAAAAACAGTTGACGCGGGGCATAACTTTGGGTGTCCTGCCATCCCAAAGAGCAACTTGGAAGGCGGGAGCTAACATCAACAACTACTCCAAGGAGGGTGGCGGCAAAAGTATCGGCGCAGCTGTGAAAGACATCTTGGCTCGGAGACAGAGGGGAATTTTCAAAGTAAATCGAAATGCCCTTGACTCTGACACCGGTATATCTGGTGTGGGCATCTACAATAGGAAGCCCGTAGATGCGGATTCTGTCAGCTGTCATAGCACACCCGTTCCCTCCTCCAAAGGCCCGTTTCGATTCATGCCTTCCTCAGATAGGGCTAAGGAAGTTGCTTGCCACCAGGGTCGACGCCCAATATGTGATGTTGACAAATCTGGTTCCCCACGTTCAGATGCCTTTAAAGGTAGCCACAATAGTCTTGGTGATCATGGGTGTTCATCTGAAAGCATAGATGAACGATTTGTAAATCTACAAAGAATCAGGTTTGATGGCTATTGCAACAAACTTGCCGCCTTAGACAATGAACGCAGTCGCCATTCAACTTGTACCCAAACATCATCGGACTCTGCTGGCTCGCAATCCACCACAAGCAATGATGGCGCAGGTGTTAGCTCTCTCGCCTCACGTCCTCCTCCACTGCCTCTGCCTGTCGCTCGCTGGGACTGGAAGAATCTGATGCTGGCTTGGTCGTCACCCCTGAACCAGGCCTTGATAGCTCTCAGAGAGGTGAGTATTTGGCACAGCTACGTGTGTGTTGGCACCCTGCTTCACGCTGGCATGGATGCTCTCATGGCATTGGTTGACATATAAACTCTGATACAATTGCCTGACGTTGAAATTCTGATGAGATTGCCTGGCATGAAAACAAGGATGACAGTACCAGATATGGAAACTTTGACGGCATTTTCTTGCATGAAAGCTTTGCCAGGAAAACGTTGGCATGAACACTCTAATGGAATCTCTAATTATATTCCCTAACATCGAAATTGAAGACAAAGGTTGGCATGATATCACTCGTATACTTATTCTTGTCCTCTCATGCAATTGTCTAAACATGGAAATTTGGCGTGAAAACTTGATGAGATTGCCTGGCATGGAAACTCTAATGCTATTGTTTGCATTCTCTGATTTTATTTCCTGAAATAGCTGGCATTGCCTTGTTGCCTTGCGTGGCAACTGGCATGGACTCTCCGTCAAGTAAATTAACTCATGCATGGTGGATCTTCGACAGAGCACAAATTAACGATTCTCGACGTGTGATTTTTTTCATTGTATGCCATTCATAAAGCACAATTATATCTTAACGCAAATTACAGCTAGTTTTTTATTTTCGTTTTTTTCCTTTTATTCTTTGTTGTATTTTTAATGTTTAACATGCTTTGAATACATGTAATTAGCATGATTGCTTAAGACAACAAACTTTCCTCCTCCAACTGTAACACATCCATGTGTATAATGTACAAACACGGCGTAACTTACGTCTCGTCGTAAGCCTTTCTATTTGTATATTGTTATGACGAGACGTAAACTGCTTCGTGTTTGTGTATTCTACCATGTGTGTTGCACGATGCTAAATGTTAATGTTACTTTTATTTTGCTTACATGTCCAAGTTTTCCCGAAGTTTTCCTGTACCAAGAAATGTTCGGTTGGCGTTTTTTTTTTTTTGTGCAAAAAAGGAGCTTTCATTAATCGCTTCAAATTTTATAATAAGCGTAAAAATTAATTTGTTTCGTGTGTAATTCTTTTAAGAAAATGTAAGCCTAGTAAATTGTAAGTATAAGGGTCACAAATTGACACGTCGTTCTAGTTGAAAATCTTAAACAACACAACTAAATTCGAACAGATGTGTCTTTGTTTATATCGGTTCAGTATTATGAAATAATACAAATTTCGTTTCTAGCAATTAATTTGAGGTTAAAACTGTCTGTCTGTTGCATACACTTTCTTGGTCATTGCCTTTCTTTCTTTCTTTCTTTTTACCTCGTGGAAAACCACAATAAAGTTAGCAAGTCAGAATGTAGGTAAATAGAAAAAATTCATTCTTACCACTTATCCCTATTCTTTAATTTATATATCTTATACTGCGAATCCTATTGTTATGTTTTTTTTTTCGTTTTACTCAATGCCATAATATAATAAAGCCTCTTGTACTTGCTGCTGCATTTAAACTGCACACAATTCCCTACTACATGCAGATGGCTTAAATTGTTTTGTCTTTCCTCCTTTCTTTTCCACAATCAGTTAATTACTTGCTTAAGAAGTCTACGTTTAAACTGGCTAAAGCATTCCTTTTATAAAGCATTTCGGTAACATGTTGGACAACCTTGAAAAAGTATTCCACCAACTGCTTCCTTGTCTCTCTTTTAAAAAAAGTCTTATATATTCCCCCTCTATTGTTTCATACACTATAAGGCCGTCCCATTTCTTTCACCTATACATAATCACATCTTACTCTTCCATCAATAATGTCATTAGACCTTCTTTCATTTTTCCTCCTTATTGCTCGATAGACTGTATCGATCAAAATATCAAAACGCCTCTCTAACTAGCGAGAATATAGTCCCGATTTTTCTCAGTCTCGCACTTTCAATAAAAGAATTGGCTCATTTTGTCCTTATCTTATGTAGCTTGCTTTGTCCCTTCCATCTACCCTCCGGTTCCCTTCTGTTTGGTTTTTGTTTAGTTTTTAAACCTTGTCCTTTAATCGCACGAATGGTACTTGTTGTAACTAATACATCTCATTTCCGCCCAGTCGTGCTCCTCGGATCTATTCAAATAGACATCCATCATCAACAACAGACAAGTATCCGTCTTGAATCCCTATCTATTCTGAACTATTCGTGTTATACCCTCTGAGAGTGCATAATAATTATAATCCTTTCTTTCAACTGGGTGTTCAGGGTCTATAAGTGTCGAAGAACAAAGTCAAATTTATTCACGAGGAACATGATTTTAAACATCGTGCGTCCTTGTAAATAAATATGCTGACGTCATTCAGCTCCCTTGGTCCATCTTACGGTTGGGCGGAAGTGACGTACCAGTGTCCGTTTCGGTGACCGGTCATGGCGACAACGCTCCATCCGTTACTTAATCGCGGTTTCAATCAGAATCTGTCTCCTCACATCCGGCGCGGGCGGGTGCTAGGCGTCTGGCTAGGAGTCCATCTGTCATGTGACTGTCATGTGACATGCCCGCTACGACACACCTGATTGATCTCTCTCTCTCTCTCTCTCTCTCTCTCTCTCTCTCTCTCTCTCTCTCTCTCTCTCTCTCTCTCTCTCTCTCTCTCTTCTCTCTCTCTCTCTCTCTCTCTCTCTCTCTCTCTCTCTAGGAGTCCATCTGTCATGTGACTGTCATGTGACATGCCCGCTACGACACACCTGATTGAGTGCTGTCCCTTGACGCTGATGTAGCGGGGCTGCTCGAGTTTAATTAAAGAGGATGTTAGCCTGTTGCCATCCCTCTGTAATTGGGCAGATCTTAACGTGACGGCTGCATGTCTTTGTAAGCACTGAGCGCTCTCTTTCTCTCTCTTTCTCTCTCTCTCTCTCTCTCTCTCTCTCTCTCTCTCTCTCTCTCTCTTTCTCTCTTCAACAAAGCTCTATTTTGCCATTACCGTTTACAAATTTTCTATTTCACTTCGTTGTAATAGCATTAAATCGCAGTTTTCATTTCATTTCTATAGCTACCTTCCACCCCCTCTGCCGCTTCTCCCCATTCGTTATCTAGTCTCGCCTCGACAGTCCCCTCCTCCAATCCCCTGTATCATCATCAACATGCAGCTTCCTTCAAAACTAGTGACAAGAGAGATAAGCCGTAATGATGATTAGAGTCAAGTTTGCGTGATTAGTCCAATCTGTGGCTCTAATCATTATGTGCGAGAGCGACTGAACTGTTTATTCAGCTCGCCACAATTCTCATAGTCTATCGCACGTGACTGGGTCGGGCCTCTGTAAGAGAAGGGTGAACGGTTTCCTTCGGACTGAGGGCGAACTAGTGATAGAGACTATCTATCAAGACTAGTGGTAGAGCGTTGGTCTCCAGATCGGGAGGTCCGCGGTTCGAACCCCACGATCGGCAGATTTACTTGTCCTATTTCGTCCCCTGTAACTCACTGGGTCGATGTCAGTATAATGTGACCAGCTGAGATAGGAGGCATTGTATCCTTGTTTCGTGTGTAGCAGCACATAAAATTTGAGATGTCAGTCCACAATATAGGCCATAAATTATAGTGCTGAGGCTGGACGTTAAACCAACTCAACTCCTTGATTCCTTCGGACTTTTTTGTTTGTAATGGGTTCAGTTAGACAAACAAACCAACAGACACTACAATAGGCAGTATGAATGACATGCAGAAAGATGAAACAAGACTTATCTTAAGTATGTCTTGATGCCATTGAAAAAAAGATGCTCTTATCACTTGTGTGAATTTAGACTATCACTATAGTCAAGCAATAACTAAGCGAAACAATGCTAAGATTAAGACTGAGATAATTATGTTTTATACCGTTGTTGTGAAAAGAATTACTAATCTCAACTGTTATTTGAAGTTTCGCATACCAGTAGGCCTACCCATGATAATACAAAATGTACTGCATATCATTAACGTAACACTTGAATGAGCTCTCTCCTCAAAGTTGCCTGTAACAAACAGGCCATCGGTGCATACCATAGTGTTATTTGATGTTCTTCGCACTGTGAGGGAAAATTCAACTTCAGTTTTATTTTTGTCCAATAAGTCTAATTTCTGACGCTCAGTGGATATCTTTTTCTGAAAGGGCCATGCAAACATTAGTGGAAGATATTGATTAATAGAGAAAACTACTTATGCTATTTATTTCGGATGTTTATGTTCAATACCTTGTTCCGTTGTTTTGTATTCTGTCCCTCTTTAGGTTTCTTTTTATGCACTTGATCCCTTTTGGAAAATGATAAAAACGATTATTATGATATATTGATGAAAGCTAATTTGTATATTTCGATAACAAATTGAAAATGATTATATGATAATTATTGCTTTTAAAATGTGGCCGAATCGAAGGTTTTTATGTTGCTATATTTTTTTCTTCAGATTATTAAAGTGAACTTGATTCTCTATCAATTTCTCATTACTGACAAAATGTCGAGATCTGTTATGGATGATAATTATCATGGCACGTTGTGTAGACCAACTGGTGTTTTAAAGTGTGTGTGTTGTTTTTTTTCTATAGCGATTTTGGTGATTTCTGTTTAAATTATGAAGGTAGTGCCAGTTGTGTTTGAGATGCCATACCTTATATGAACACGTAGTTAATTATACATCTCTACCTCACTACGCCTAATGTCTCCTTCCTCTCTTACCACCTCTCCATTCCATCAGTTTTCCCAGCCCGACCTAACGACATCCAATATCAGTTTTCCCAGCCCGACCTAACGGCATCCAACTCCAACCTCTCGACTGGAAGCGAAGGTACGGGAGACGAAACTTCAAAGCCCAAGATGAGAGGTAATGTGGATTTGGTTTTGCCTTTTGTTTTCTTCAAGGCCAATGTCAGCAACTAGGGTAACAACTATGTATCGTGTACTGGTCCCGAGACTAACGTCTTATTATTGCATGAAAGGCACACACAGATATAGAGCGAGCATACAAGGATTTACTTCGACCCAATTAGTAGAGTAAAGGGTTGACCAAATACTCTGGTTGGGGATGGAACCAAAAGCTTTCCGATTAGAAGTCGCTAGCTCTATCATTGAGCCATCTTGATATGTTCAGTGTTTTCTTTTCTTTTTTTTTAATAAATATTATAATCCTACCCGAAAAATGTAATGCTACTTGTGTAATTTTCTAATTTTGTTTGTCTCTAAGTTACGGTCGAGAATTTTTTAAGAGACGACTGTGAATCATTCGAGTTTTTTAATAGTGCTCTCAATATTTCTATATACTCAAAGAGTCCAGTGTTAACTCTTCTTTGGGATAGCAAATTGTATTTATTTAGACAGAAAATCGATCTTTGCCCTTTCCACAACAACAGCTCGTCTTTTTCTTCTGTTTTCTGTTTGCTCTTTAATCAATACTGTATGTAAATGCTATTTCGGTAATAGTTTTTGGCTATATCTATATGTATATATAGTTATGTTAGGGATCCGTCAACTCCCGGCAATCACCTTTTCATCAATTTTTTACTTGCATATATTTTCCCTCCAGGAAACAAAATGATTCGGGTGGGATCCTTTGCCTACAGGGCGACGCACTTCTTTGAGACGATCGGAAAGAAGACAACTCTCAAACGCAAGTCCAGCCACCCTGAGAGTAATGCGACTTCCAGGTCGACCAGCTCAGGACCAGACGGGCGACGTCATCAGCACCAGCTCCTGTCCAAAACATCGTCCTCGTCCTTCGGAGATCTCCGTAACGGGATCATAGAGGAGACGTCCCAGGTGTCGCCATCGGGGTCCATGGGACTGGGCGTCTTGCCCATCTCGCCTTGCTCAGATAGCGGGTTCCCTCCCTTAGTCTCCTCCCCCGTGAGCACCACAAGCTACAGTGACGCCTGCAGTCTGGGCGGCCGATCTGCATCTCTGTCAGGCTCGGGTACCCCGTCACAGGACTCGCCGCTGGCGATGTACGGTGCCAACTGGCGCCAGAGGACCAGGTCGGGGGAATCCATGGGGGGCGACAGTTTCGACCTGGAGAGGGAGGAGTCGGGAAGTCCAGATCCGTTTTTGGGCGTGTCCTATAAAGGTAATTGGGCGGAAACATTCTTAAAGCTGCTAAAACTGTACAAGTTATTGATAACGGACACATCAATTACCCTTACATGCAATCAGAGTGACTTTTCCTTTTTTTAATCACATTAGGAAATTAAGAAGAGCTACCACACTGATATTGTAGCATAACAGTAGTAACTTGACAATTTTGCTTTTATGTTAATTTGCAGCGTAGTCAATTTGAATGGCTCTTGAATTGTTGTTAAAGTAAATACCCTCATTTGTGTGCATTTGTAAGCTACAGTGCTGTTTCTTGTTTATGTTTCAGATTGCCCTGTACTTTGATAATTTCTAAGATAACTTTTTCTAACGACGTTTAACTCTGTTAGCTACACCCACCAACATTCTATTTTATTGAAAAGAGTAGCTTGAATGTACTTTTATTACGTGAAACAGTAACAACAACTCTTTTTCATGTAAACTCAATAAAAAATCTGTTGTTTTTTTTACATGGATTAAATTTTAAACTGTAGATATCACCTAAAGCATTTCACTTGAGGATATAGACTGTAGTGCACTTTCTATAGATCAAGACTTGTAAAAATATTTTTGGAAGTCTTGCTATAGATTCATAACCCCAAATAAATAGTAAAGTAAATGATAAGTGGCTCAGGAAGATTCATACATTTAGGGGGGAGTAAACAACTATGACAAACTAGGTGTAAGTATTTCTAGAGAATGCAAAATTATATATATTTTTTTAAATACCCTTGATCATACTATTGGAATTTTCTTCCTTTAGAAAAAATTGTTTTTTGCAATGCGGTATACATATTTTATTCTTTTTAATATAAAAATTAACAGAACGTTTAGTTTTTTATGAGCATGTTTGAAATGTGGCACTTTTTTATGAAAGATATAAGTCTACATTTTGTATTACATGTACTTTCTCAGTATTGTCTTGAATATTGAATTACAAAAAGAAAAACCTCTAGCAGTATTTGATTTAACGCATTTCCATATTACATCAGACCTATTTCTCTTCATCTCATGATATTCCACAAGAGTTTTCTTTAAGGCTATCGACATGAGAACATTTTTTTGCAAACACTTTCGAATTTCTTTCAAACAGTTTGCTGCCTGGTCAAAATACTTAAAAAGCTTTTGTAGGCCTACACTGAGCGCTTTATGTTCTATTTCCTTATAGAGCCCTGAGATTAAATTCTTTTTTTTATATAAACATAAATATTCTGTTGTAGTTTATTGAGGACAAAGCAGTATCTATCTATTTGTTTTTTCACATATGAGAATGTGGTCTGTCATTTAGTAGGACAGAGAATGCATAGAAAAGGACCAGGCATCATATGTGGGGGGATTATACATAAAAAAAATTTAAATAAATAAACCATATTGAGATTTTTAGTTACCTTTTTAACTCATATTTTACAAATACAATCGTGGATCATTACAAAAGGATCATACTAATTATGATCTCCATCTTCATATGACCATGATGATGATACATTCAAAATAATTTTTTGTCTACACAGTAACTTATTACAGTCGGTCTTGTTTATTTTTTCAAATGAGACAAATAAAATTATAATAAATATACACACTTCTTTTTTTTTTTTTTTACATTTTTATCATCTTAATTCATTTTTGACGCATACATTTTCCTAATATTTTTCCCATTATTATATATTCAAAGTTTTTCAAGTTATATTTTATATTTTAAACTTTTATTGGCTTGCTTTTTTTTTTTAAGATCAAAACCATTTTCACTGTATAGAATAGAACAATGCATAAAACGTTTTAAAAGTGCAATAAATTTTGATCACGTTAAGAGAGAGAATATTTTTTCACCTTATAAGAAATGTTTAATTATTTGTTGTGAGAACATTTGTAATAACTTGTGCCTCGAAAAAGATGCATAATCCTAACTGGTGGTTAGATGATTTAAGGAGATAAAAATCCATCATACATTTTGTGAAAAAAAAAAAATATTAACTTTTTTCAAAATACAAGCTGACGTATACTTTCTTTTTTCTAAAAAAAAAGGTTCTTTTTTTCCCTCTATGAAAAAATATTATTAGTATTAAGGCCCAAAAAAATTTAGTCTTGTTGAAACTGAATTGAAAGTTTCAGGGGGGTTTAGAGATGTTCTTAGGGAGTTGTTTTTTTTTTAATTGAGAAGCTTCTCTGATATTTCCATTCCCTTTTTTTCCTTTTTTTTTTTAATTAAAACCTTACCAACGTTCTGTTCCAGGTTACCTCTATGTGTTCAGCAGCTTCAACAAACGCCGCTGGGGTCGGCGATGGTGTGTGATAAGGACAAACTTTTTTGAGTGCTATCACCGGCGAAGATCAAAGTCATCCAGTCAAGGTCGCCTGTATCAGGGCGAGGAGTACTGGGATACCTGTGAGCTGAGTTTCCTGTTGAAGCCTTGCGTACTGAGACGCGCAGTGAAAGAAACGGGCAGCAATTTGGGCCTGATGCTTGTAGAGAATGGCAAAGAGAAGATCACAGTGGAGGTGAGCAAAAACTTATCGGCATCACTTGAAGGAAGGAAATATGAAAATTTGAAAGAAAGGTTCAACGACTGGCAAAACTGAAATTAGTGTGATCAATGATGATATATAGACATTCAGATCAATGATTATGGTGTAATGAAACTGGAAGATCAATATTATACATTTGAATAGAAGATGAGGGGAAAAAAAGAGAGGGTGAATATATTGATAGAAGCTTTTTCAAATCTGTGGATTCATTAACACAGCTAGGTTCATGGTAAAAAAGTTTTGGGAGAACTTTATGTTCCTTTTAATAATTTGAGTTTTGACAAATTCATTTAGCTAATCATGAAGTATCCATTTTTTCATTAACTGAAAAAAATAGCACTGTGGATGGGAATTCATGAAATTAATAGACATTACTACACATATTTCAAAATTAATGGCACATGCACAAGTAGAATAGTCTGTTTTTAGGAAGCTAATGTAAGGCCTACTTTGCTAGTGTATGAGTAGTGAGTAAGTGAGGGTTGTTTCAGTTGGACAGAAATGAGATAAATCAGCAGTTTGAGACACAGGTTCGTGTTGAAGAGCATAGTTTGTTTTGAAGGTCAAGTAAATTTAAGTACAATAGTAAAACGACCATAATATGTTTTCCAAGATTGTTCTAATTGGTTAAATGCATTTATATACATGCAAAATATTGACTTATTCACCCAGGCTCTGTCCGCTGATGAGATGGGGCCGTGGGTGAGGGCGCTTCTCTCAGAGACATCCACTGCCAATGTGCCGGAGGGTTTGGAAGACTTTCTGAAGGAGATTGAGTATGCTGAGGCAGATAATGGCACTGTACTGCAGCAGTGGGTATGTTCCTTGGGGTATTTCTGAACTGATTAGGTATTTAAAAAAAGCTGTTTATCCTGCTTAAGCCTCCCAAAGATTAAGACTATAACTATAAGCAGGTTTTAACTGTTCATTGTTTTTATAATCTTATTTCGTCCATGTTATCCAGGAAATTTTAGTTGGTATTGAATTAATCAGTTAATACAGTTAATTATAAAACTAAAAGCAGCTTCATTTAAGTCTTTTGGCATGGTAAATTCATATAAAGAGTAGCAAAGCACTCACAACAAATGGACAGAATTCGTCTGGGGGACCTAGGAGACATTAAACAAAGCAAGAACGGTAGAAGACTAGAAAAAGGAGTTGGCATGGTTCTATACTGACTTTAAAATGCAGAAATATGACTGCTAAATATATTTATAAGACAAAACTAGATATTACACTTTTGACATATTCATGACACCTTTTGAGGCAATGCCATGAAAAAATATGTGCTTTTTGGACTTGGAATGAAAATTAAAAATAAATTATAATGCTTCAGAAAAATTGTTAGGCTTCGTTATATAGATTTTTAGTCTAGTCTAGGCTCCTGAGGACTCTAAATGATTCTGTGGTTTTGTTATTCTAGAAATGATCTACCATTACATCTTTTATATATTATCATAGTTTTGTTTTAATTGTTGCACTGATGAAGCCATTTAGTAAAGGTGAAACTTTTTCCATGTATAATGCACTAGTTGTTGTTTTTTTAAGCACAAGCATTTGTAAATTGCTGTTTTATCAACCTCTTAGCAATATAAAATATGAATTCCAGTTCTGTTTTTCTATGATGTGTTCTTTTTTTCCCACAATGGGTTCTCATATTAGTAATTATTACCAATGAGAGATTCTCTTGTATTCAATGGCGGGTTCTCTTATTTTTAATGAGGGGTTTTCTTATTTTCAATGATTGTCCCTCTTTCTTTCAAAGGTGGGTTCTCTTTTTTTCAAAGATGGGTTCTCTTATTTTCAATGATACGTTCTCTTATTTCTAATGATGGTTTGTATTATTTTTGAAGATGGTAGCTTATCTTAATCCATACCGTACATTACGATTCTGTCCTGCAGGGTCTGGCTAACTTTGTGGGCAGCTCGTCTCATGACTATGAGGATCCCCAGGATGCCACCAACTGCCAGATCATTGGCAAGACTGGCTTTTTAAAACAAGAGAGCGACCACTTGGGCAAATGTTGCAATAGAGAAAGTTTTGGCGATGAAAGTGTCAGCGGGGATTCTACTTTGGTCTTGAGCAGTTTTCCAAATGAGGATTTCGAATCGGCAGACACAACACTGGTGGCTGGATCTCAAGAGGTGACTGAGAGGAAAACTAGCGAGAGTCAAGAGTTTTCTACAAATACTCAAGAAGCCTTATCCATCAAAGCCATTTTGTCCAATGTGTGCAGGACAAGTCCAGGCACAAAGAACACAGACAGTGGATGTTATAGTGGGCAGGGCGCCAATTCTGACAGTGACAGTGGCTGTGAAAACAGCAGCAGCACCAGAGATGGGGCTTGTGTAGCGTTAGACTCCTCTTTTCGTATTTCAAGGCAGGCAGGAGATTCATCATACTCAGAGGAAACTTCTGACTCAGCTAAACAGATGCTGCCTCAAGCAGATTCCCCTGCATTGTTGGATCATGAGAAAACATCTTTGTGTGATAGTTGTACTGGCAGTGCATTGTCAGAGTCTTTTAGTGCTGAGGCATCATCGGAATGCACCTCTGCAGGTATCTCAACTGTTGGCGATTTAATAGAAACCCAAGAGAATAGTATAGACGGAGAAACATCAATACCGTCTCTTTCCCAGTCATCTGACTTTCCTTCATCATGTACTTTGTTTACATCCTCACCAAATCAACCATCTGTCATTCCACCCTCAGTACCATGTACATACTCAACTAACATTGACACTGTTGCCAATAACACAACTGCTGTGTCAAACGATGAGGTATCGACAAGTGTATCTACCGTCTCATTAAAACATTGCAACTCCCTCTCCAGCTCAGAAGTGCCAACCTTCCGTGCCCCTGGGGGTGAGGAATATTCTCAAGTTTTCAAAAGATCTGATAGACCTTCCTTAGAATCTAGTCAAATTAGTCGCAGTAATGGTGGAGAAAGTGGCAACCAGACTATCACCTCTACCAATAGCATGGTTTCCCCCAACCGTTCCTTAACTTCACCTATTGACACAAAAGCTAAAGATCAAACATCACACCAAGTTGTGTCTCCTTGTTGTAGTGAAATTTCTGCAGACTCCACAGACTTAGATATTGAAGAAGAAGAAGACGGTGTATTTCAAAGCATTCTTGTAGATGGTTCAGACAGCTCTAACATCAAAATGTTCAGTGAGGATGGTGATAATGGTGAGATTCGAGCAGAGATAGAGCATGTATTGTCACTGTCATGCAATAACAACAGTGAACCATTATATGAGCCTGTAGGTCA
This sequence comes from Elysia chlorotica, assembly GCA_003991915.1. Classification (NCBI taxonomy): domain Eukaryota; kingdom Metazoa; phylum Mollusca; class Gastropoda; family Plakobranchidae; genus Elysia; species Elysia chlorotica. The sequence continues at coordinate 125,613 of RQTK01001001.1, read as the reverse complement.
GGCAGTGTGTGCTGTGAGTAATTCCAATGACAAGGACAATGAGATTAAAGACTTTGTTAATCCTAAACAATTATCTTCTACAAATCTTAGTGAGTTTCAAGCTTCATCCAACAAGGACAAATCGTCCATTGGTTCCTCTACAAGCTCCAGTAGTGAACCTACTGATTGTCTTTCAGAAGTTGAGGTCGATCTCTGTGAAAAGTCCAGTAAGATTGACTCTGAGTTCGTTCCCCTGGTGGTCACGCCGTCAAAATCTTTCCAGCCAGCTGAATGCTCTAGTGACTCTGGTTGTCATGGCGACTGTTTGGTCAGGTGTGAAGCTTTATCTGATGGTTACAACAAGAACAATGTGTTAGAATCTTCATGTGCTGTTTATAACAATGCCAAAGAAGCCAAGCTAGGTGTTTTCATACCTGAGTTTTCGTCTGCTGATGATCTTAAGCCTGATTGTGAGTATAGTATGTTTATGACAAATCATTTTATATTTATTTTAATGGAGAGGAAGAGAGCAAGAAATTTGAACTCTGAGATAGATAATATAAGCACAACTAATATGAATCTATAGACTTAAACGAGTAAATAAAACAGAGAGAGAGAGAGAGAGAGAGAGAGAGAGAGAGAGAGAGTCCTTTCATCTAATTTATGAAGCTTTTGATGGTAAATTTTAGTTATAAACGATGTTTCAATTTTATAATTAGTGCTGATACATTACGAGAAAGGAAACTAGGTAATTTAGTCTACATTTTACTAAAAAATGAAAACAAACAAAAATAACATATATAGCCCACACCACATATCAGGGAGAATATAATTTATCCTATATAATAATTCATATTTTCAAGATAACAGCGAAATAAGAAATACAAAACTTCATCATATAAAGGACACAATCTAAAAAAGACATCTGCCACACTAGTGCCTTTCGGTTAATAGCTTCACTTATATCAAAGATTTTCTTAGTTTCAACACATTAGATTGCTATTTGACATCAGTACACTCAATCTATTTATACATGCATTTCCAATGGATAGGTATTTGGGAAGGATGTGCATAGTTCGAAGCTCCTTGTATGCTTTATAAATCACAAATACAAGGTATTCATCTTCTTTATATGTGTTGAAGTTACACTCGTGAAGCCTATATCAGAAGTAAATTATACTACCAGATATTAACGATTTGAACTGGTGTATTTCCATAAACCCAGTTTTCATATTTAAGTAGCCCGCTTTTCTGAAAACTACTCTTTTGGTTTTATCGATATTAACAGAGAGCCCTAATCTTGAAGTCTGATTTCGTGGTGTATCAGGCTTTGGAGTTCAATTATCGTTTCAGAAACAAGCAATGCGCCATAGGCAAATAATAGATCATGTTTTCTACCTGTCTATCTGGTAGAAACTGGATACCATGCTTGCCTTTTCTGTTAATTTAATATTGTGTGAAAATTATGTGATAAATATATAAAGAGAGAAAGAGAAACAGAAAGAGACAGACAGACAGACAGAGGCAGGCTGTTCAAATGAAGAGATAGACACACAAACAAAAAGAAAGGTAGAAGAAGAATGACTAACTTAGATGTTGTGGCCTGTTTAACAAATTTTTCAAATATTTTTACTTTGAATGAGTATAATTTCACTTTCGAACAAAGATTTGTCAATAAATATGACAATCATTTTTTTAGTTTATTATTTCAGTAATAAGTTTTCTGTGAGGTATTTTGATTCATGTTTTTATAATTGCTTGTGTCCTGTTTTGTGTGGGTGTGGGTGGGTGTGGGTATGTGTGTGTTATTTTTAGAAGATATATTTTATTGAACTCAGTTCCAATTTATTTATCTTTACTATCTGCTTCAATTATTTTTTAATCTTTTTTTACTGTCGACTTTTTTTTCATGCACATAATCAACCCTCTGGTGTATGGAAATAGCTTCACATTGTTAAGAACAAGACGTGGCAGGTGTTTATCAAGATCTAGAGAATCTAAGTGGCTGAAAGAAAAAAAAAACATGACGTGGGCTTTCAGAATTTTACAGTAGGAAAAGACAACTTTTTTTATATTCATTCCCATAACTGAGACAAACAAAGTGGTGGCGTACTAACAAAGGGAACAAATGAAAAGAGAAACTTGCACTTATATCAACACATATCAGAGACTCTCTTTGCATTTTGTCCATTTTGAATATTTTTGTCTCCAGATAACCTGGCCTCTATCAGTCCATCAGCTGACCTTGTCATCTCCTTGTTGGACAATCCAAGCACAACGTCACAAGACTTGCAGCAGGCTATGGATAAACTGAAAGACAAGCAAAGCCAGATAAGACGCAAAAGGTATGAAATAGACTGTCTTCCAACGTTAAAATTTAGAAACCAAATTTTAAGGATAAGAAGAGCATCTCGAGCAGTTTTTAATGGAGTGAAAGGAAAATTGAGACAAATCGTTTCTATAGTTCTTTTCTATAGGGAGAACCATGCCGTTTCACTCTCTGGGTTTAACCTCTCCTGGGTTCCAGGGATCTCATAATAGTAACATGTGTTTTCGTCAAGCTCATTCCACATTTTCCCAAGTTGTTTTTATTTTTTTTTTTTGCGAAAAACAAGAAAAACTGTTTTTCTAGACAAAACATTGCCTCTGTGAAGATTTTATTCACATGAAAAGTCTAAAGCCTTAAATATTTAAAAATGACTTGCGCAATTGTGTAATGAGTGTGACATATGGTTTACAAATGTTTTTACTGCAAACAATACACCTACTGTTGAATCTTGTCATGGCTTCAGCAGTATCCTTAAACTTAAACCAGAAATGGTTTTATTTTTTATAACCACAGATTATTCCTTTTTTGGGGGCCTTAGCTAGAATGGCCATCCTTACTTATAATTGTCTCATTAAAGAGGTTGGCTTTAAACTGAAAAAAGAGTTTAAACACTGTAAGAATATATGTCCCAGTTTTTAGGGCAAACCGGCTCAAGAAGTTATGTGCTAGATCAAGGAATAAACCTCAAAAGAATTCACATGGCCATTCATTCTTTCTGAAAACAATTTTTGAGATTTAAAATAATACTTTGCAATGAAATAGAAAAAAGATAAGTTGTTTTTGTTTTGTTTTTAGTTTTTTTTTCAGATTCCAGATACGAAATACATATGCAGATCTCTCCTAATTTTTAGCGACACTAGTTCTTAAGGAAAGTCTTATATATTTGGCAACGAGACCCCTGTGTGGGATATCAGGCGCTTTATTGATCACAAACTTGGACAACTTGCATTGGAAACCAATGATCTATGCTTATAGTTACATGTAGATACGATCTAATTTTCCTCTTAATTGCCCATCCACTGTCTTCAAACCAGAATGGCAGTTCATGACAAGAGGCAGAGGGTAAGCACAGATGGAGAGAGACTGGCCTGTGAGAAGGAAATGGCAGCCCTGGTAGAAGACTAGAAAAAGGAGTTGGCATGGTTCTATACTGACTTTAAAATGCAGAAATATATGAAAGATATAAGTCTACATTTTCTATTACATGTACTTTGTCAGTATTGTCTTGAATATTGTATTACAAAAAGAAAAACCTCTAGCAGTATTTGATTTAACGCATTTCCATATTACATCAGACCTATTTCTCTTCATCTCATGATATTCCACAAGAGTTTTCTTTAAGGCTCTCAACATGAGAACATTTTTTTTTGCAAACACTTTCGAATTTCTTTCAAACAGTTTGATGCCTGGTCAAAATATTTAAAAAGCTTTTGTAGGCCTACACTGAGCGCTTTATGTTCTATTTCCTTATAGAGCCCTGAGAATAAATTCTTTTTTTTTTATATAAACATAGATATTCTGTTGTAGTTTATTGAGGACAAAGTAGTATCTATCTATTTGTTTTTTTACATATGAGGATGTGGTCTGTCATTTAGTAGGACAGAGAATGCATAGAAAAAGACCAGGCATCATATGTGGGAGGATTATACATAAAAAATTTAAAATAAATAAACCATATTGAGATTTTTAGTTACCTTTTTTTCCTTTTTAACTCATATTTTACAAATACAATCGTGTATCATTACAAAAGGATCATACTAATTATGATCTCCATCTTCATATGACCATGATGATGATACATTCAAAATAATTTTTTTTCTACACAGTAACTTATTACAGTCGGTCTT